>CBVK0102424512.1:0-14694 GCA_900067695.1 Picea abies | reverse complement strand
ATCCACTTGTCCGCAGGGGGATTTTTCTATAACACAGATGACTCCAAATTTTTTCTATCGTATATGCCCCTGATTCACTATTGTGTAAATGAAGGATTGTCTTTCAAATGGGATGACATTTTATCAAAAAACTTAGTAGAGGCCATCACATCAGTTACAGAAGCACAACCGAAAACTTTTATAGAATTTCACATGTCTTCATATCTCATAGATATCATGTGCATGAGGCACCCGTACCTAAATATGGGGTAGGCATGGAATCAAATAGACCCAACCATCCATATCTACTACAAGGTACTCTAAGAGCACATGTATAGAACAAAGTATCATGATATATGTGAGCACTTGTTAGCCCCATTGTAAAAACTCATTTTGTGCACACCAACCTTGTGTATAATTGACAAAGTGTTGGTTGTAATCAAGAGAATAGGATATTAGTGCTTGATGGATCATGGCACACATATCATAATATACAAGGATATGAAAGTACCAGATTTGTTTCCCTGATTTATTCCAGACAAATGAGTTCTCCAGAAAGTATCTTACCAAACAGTGATCAACGGAGTCAGGAAAATACTCTATCAGGATAAGAAAGATATAAGGCACCCACTCCCATTATGGATTGGCACCTACTCATTTTCAAACACCAATAAGGCCCATGATGAATTGGATACACTATTTTCATACCACTTTGGAGAAGAAATATTCAGGAGGCACGACCTGAAGTAAGTCATAAAATACCACTTTAATAAGCTTGTCATAACCCATGAATATACATAAGAAACATGGGAATAAGAGGAGGTGAATTGTGACTTATGATGAAGTCATTTCCAAGATACAAGGAAAACCCATCGGAAGAATCGTTGATGAAGAAAAGTCACACGAGGAGGCTAAGAAGAAAGAAAAAGAAGAAGAAGCAATGAAGGCATCTGCTGTAATTACATTTGTGCAATTAGGATAAGAAGAAGAAGAGGATCCAATAATATAAAAAAAAAAAAGGAGAAAGCAAGAAAAGATGCATAATAAAAAGGAATTTATGGTGGAGAAGAAAAAAAATGATGAAGATAAAGATAAGGCTAAAGTTGATGCAGAAACAACAACAACTAAGAAATAGGTTGTATAAAAAGAAAATGTTGAGAAAGAAACAAAGGAAGTGGCAATAGTAGAAGTGGCACAAAAATAAGAAAGTGAAGTTGTAGAAAAGGCAGTCGAGGGAGAGAAACATAAGACAGATGAAGAAGAAAGGAACAATGACGCATCACCTATGGACACCAATATCCCAAAGATATCAAGAGCAAGTACCAACGAACATACTTGATTCAGCGGGATGGATCTGGGGCTTTGTACCCCATTCAAACCAAGTGAAGTTCCCAACCTAAAGAAGTTCACATATGAGAAGACCATGGGCAACATTTTACAAGATAAAATAATAAAAGTGTTAGTCACGGGAGGCAATCCAATCTCAATCATCACGTATATCATGGTGACAAGAAAAAAAACAGTGAAGAGCCAACCTCCATAGCTTCCACTGACATCACTTTTACTACAACAATGAAAATACAACGTCTAGAACTTATACCGCAAAAATCTACAAAAGTATGCATGAATCAGAGAGCTAGAGGAACAACTCAAACAAGTGAAGATTGATGAGAGAATCCTACAAAGCTTCAAGGCTTGTGTAGACAATTTCAAGGCGTAACTAGAAGATACCATCTTATATATGTATGCTCACTTGCACCTATTTCAAAATATAGCGACCACTATTATAGAACAAGACATGCAAGTGCAGGTCAAAAAAACTCAGTTCACCACTATCTGGGAAGGCATAAGTGATATTGACAAATGGATCACAGAGAATACAAATACATCATTTGAGATTTTACGCCCCTCAAGCATAGATAGGAAGGTTAATCTCACTTCACTAAATCACTACCAACAAGCTAGACAAAGAGAAAATAGAGAGACAACTATTTCAATGGAAATTTATTCATGACTGCTCAAGGTGGCACAATAATTGACAAGAAAGTGTCATATCCCTCCCATAGAAGAACTTGGAAAGACTCTGATTATGGAAAACATGATAGAGAAAGTATTGTTGAAAATTTCTCCTACCTAGCACTCAATATTTTATTCCAAATAAATGACTTATTGAATTAAAAAACAATTGAGTAATAAATTAAACATGCAATGGAAGAATAAATAAGGAAACCAAATCAAGCACACATGAACAATGATATTTTTTTGGAGATACCCATTGAAAAAACCAGGAGGGAAAACCAGTGCTGAGAATGATTTTATTATGCTAAAATCAGGGCTCCTGTAATAAGGATAATGGCCCACTGAGAGAAATACAACTGCAGACAAACTTGGAAAATCTTGACCTATTGTACGAAGCAAAACTACATGCTTTTCGATATGTACACAACTTTCATTTATCAAACCCACATATTTACATGACTGTCTCCATTGAAACTCATGTACATGTATGGAAATATGGTATGACAAGATCCATACGACGTGACTCTTTTTTGTGGCTTCCTCTGACTAAAACCCACTTACGTGATCCTCTGTTCTCTTTTCTCCTTAACTTGATCTCTAGATTGAATTCATTCTCCACCTATCCAATATATTGAATCACATTCCTTCTGGATCCAATACTCTTTGTGTCGACTCTCTCAACACAACTCATGTAAAGTGTCAAGTGTCTTCCTCCTTCACCGTAGCCTTTCTTTTATAATCGTGAGTTATAATATATTTTTAATCTACAAAGTGATTGATGGTTGAGATTACTTCTCACACTCACTTGAGATTTAAAAACATGTTAATTAATTTTAACACTTTCCTTAAAAAACTTAATTAACTAATTACATAATTGATTAATACAAAAAAAATTACTTCAATAATTTCTTTAATTAAAGTAAAGTTACCAAGGTAAAAGGATTTGGACGATTTCCACACATCTAGACACATAGACATGTGTGGAAATAGATGTTTGATGCTACCAATAGCATCATCATTCCCTCTTAGTGAGGAGGTATTCTGCACCACTCCAAGTCTATCTATGAAGAACAAAAACTTCCCTTTATCTAAGGGTTTGGTCAGAATATCTACAACCTACTCATATGTGGAAATATATTGAAGCTTCATTTCTCCCTTTTGGATCCTATCCTGAATGAAGTGGTATATAATCTCTATATTCTTGGACTTATCATGGAATACTGTATTCTCTAAGAGTTTGATACAACTATCCATACTCGTTTCCATATACTCTTCCTTTGTTGAACTGAGTGCTACAGAAGTATGCTTTCTGCTGAAACAAGTAATCACTGTTGATCCCAAGCTGAAGTAGCACCCAAAGATGATATTTTTGTATACTACACTTCCTACCCAATATGAGTTTGTATATCCCTACAACTCCACTATGTCGCCTCCAATATATCTCAATCCATACTCCATTGTACCTCTCAAGTACCTGAGAACATGTTCTATTGCCACCCAATGTACCCGCCTCAGCTCCACCATGAACTGACTCAACATGTTCATAGAAAAAAAAATAACTAGCCTAGTGTTGACCAAATACATCAAGGACCCTATCAACTACTTGAATATCTTAGGATCCACCAACTTTGAATCTGAAGTGATCACCTTCTTCATATTTGTAATCATAGGTGTAGCCATCGGTTTATAGTCCTCCATCCTAAATCTCCTCAAGATATCAATTTCATACTTCCCTTGTCCAAGGAATATCTCTCCCAATACCTTCCATACCTCTAATCCAAAGAAATAATGCATCAATCCAATGTTCATTATCTCAAACTCACTAGATAAATCCACTTTGCACCCTGCAATAAGATCCTCTGCACCTGTGAGAAATAAATCATCAATGTACAGAACCAAGATGAGAATATCCTCTCTAACAAGTATCAAGTACAAGTTAGGATTCTCCTCACTCTTGGTAAAGACAATACTCTGCAAGTATTCGTCAATCCTGGAATACCATGCCATGGGTTCCTATTTGAGTTCATACAAGGATTTCTTAATCCTACACACATGAGAATCCCTCCCATGTACCTCAATTCCCTAAAATTGATCTATGTATACTTCCTCCTCAATTACACCATTGATGAAATTTGTTTGTACATCCATCTAATGTATCCTCCACCTTATGAACATAACATATCAAATACAAGGATACCTAGAAACTAGAGAAAATGTATCCTCATATTCCACTCCCTCTTTCTGGGATAACCCTATCGCCACAAACCTCTCCTTGATAAACTTATTGATGCTACCATCTACAACACGCTTGATATTGTAGATCCATCTAGAACTAACAAAAACTTCCCATCCAGTCTCGACACTATTTACCAAACATAATTCTTCACAATAGAGGTGTACTCCTCTACCATGACATCCCACCATACCTACTAATTTTTTGCTTCCTCAAAATTGGAAGGCTCAACATAAATGATGCTACTCATAAGCATCATATAGTTTGGAAACTTCTTTAGAGGCATGTGTTCTCTGACCGAAATCCTAGGAGCCTCACCAACATCCATCAATGTATGCAATAGCCATTAGGATCTCTTGTTGGGACTGGAAGGGGATAAATCCTACTCCCCACCTAAAGTTTGAAGTGTTGATTGTTTCTCATCCTTCAGAGCCTATTGATACTTTTCCTATGTCACTCTTGATGACTCCTAAGATATACTAGATGCCAAGTACTCCTTGAACTTAACATATATTCTTACATTTGTCTTCCATTGCAATGGAATGAAGATCCTATAATCCTTTGAGGTCTCATTATACCCCACAAATATACCCTTCTATCCTGAAGGCTCCAGCTTTGTCCTCTTCTCCATATGCACATGGATAAAAACTAGACAACCAAATATCCTCAAATTTCCTATCTCTAGCTTCACCTCTGAAAATTCCTCCTCCATAGTCTTTTCCCCCAATATCCTATGAGGACTCCTATTCTGCACATATACTATCATGTTACATGCTTATGGCCACAAAAAAATATGAAAATTATGGTCATGTATCATAGGCCTATAAGAATCGATGATGGACCAATTCTTTCTCTCCACAACCCCATTCTTCTTATATTTGTTTGAGACTTTCAACTCCTTCTTGATCCCTGCCTCCTTGTATAAATACTTGAAGTAATTGGAGGTGTAATATCCCCCATTATTTGACCTCAATACCTTGATAATCTTCCCTATTTGATTCTCCAGTTGATCCTTGAACTCTCTAAATAGACTGAAGACCTCATCCTTGGTCTTCATGAAGAAGATCCAGGTTTTCCTGGAAAAATCATCTATAAAAATCACATAGTATGATGATCCATGTAATGATGTTGTTGATAACGGCCCACTCATATCTGAATGGATAATATCCAAGGTCCCATTGGACCTGCACTCATTGCTAGGAAAAGAAACCTTAAAATTATTTCCAAGTGCACACCCTCTACACACTCCTTGTTGCTCAATATTGAACACTATAAGAATACTTGTAACAATCCCCTCTAGAGTAAACAATGCCTTGTAGTGTAGGTGTCCCAACTTATTGTGCTACAACTCACATATGTTTTCATTATCGTGTACCAAATCTTGAACAAGATTTCCCTACAAACTATATAAAGTGACCTCTTTAACCCCAATGACCACTACATTGTCCACAATATCTTTCTTTGGATGTATGAGTACCCACTCTCTATTAAAATTAATGAGAAAACCCTGTCCTCCATAGTTGAGACTAAAAGAAAATTCTTCTTCAAACCTAGTACGTAAAGCACATCTTGGGCATCTAACGAACCTCCTGACTCAAGTTGGAATGAAAATTTTCCTTCTCCCTTCATTGCATACTTGACATCATCACCAATATGCACATGAATATTTGAGTCCCTCTCCATCAAAATACTAAATAGATCCCATGATTTTGTCATATGATGAGATAAAATATTGTCCAAGAACCATGCACACCTTGGTGGAAAGGAAATAAACCGATGAGTAATCCTTCTCAAACTTCGTTGCAAACTCATGAAGTTGGGTCTCTGCTAATGCAACTATATGTGTCTTTCCATTACCCTTATTCTTATTCTACAGACACTGAGATGCATAATTTCCATTCTTATGACATGAGAATAACTTGATTTTACTCAAGTCCTTCTTCTTTATTGGCTGTGATGAACCTCCATGACTATTACCCTTCTTGATAACACTCTTTCCTTTGACCTTATTTGTCTTACTCACAAGAGCCAAGTTCTCATCTCTAACTCCCTTCTTTTTTTTCTTAGAATCCTCCCTAGTCTCTTCCTGGATGCAATCATCCCAAAGTCTCAACCAATCAAGGAGATGTTCCCGAGCACAAAATCCCTTGAAAATTGGATCCCCTGACCTAGGAAGACCATTCAAGTCCACAATCACAAGCTCTACATCCTTTTCTTTATCCCATATGGCTTCAATCTAATCACGCACCTGTGTGATCCTCATGATATAGTTTATAACATTATCATATCTAGACATCTACAATGATATGAGTTTATTCCTTAATACCATCTTCTTATTCATGTTTATGATTTGAAATAACCCTACCAAGGCATCAAATATCTCTTTGATCATCTTCTTCTCAAATAATTAAAGAGTTATATGATCCTTCACTAAATCCAAGATGACTCTTTGTTCTTTGATCTCCTTCTTTTTGTCAACTTCCAAAGCTATTGGATCTATCGGTGGAGCAACAACTTTGTCCACTAACTCCCAAAGGTCATAATCATTAAACACCAAAGTTACTCTTGCTTTCCAAGAGAGGAAATTGGATTCTCCATCCAATTTGTCTTCAACTCTTAATGGTGTTGCTACCATCCCTATGACCTGATAACCTGCCCTAGAAATAGCATGCTACTAATAACTACCCATGTACATACTTGTACACAATTGTACATGGCTATCACCACTAGATCCCATGTATGTACGGGACTGTGATCATTGAAACCCATGTATGTATGCGACTGTGACCAATGCAACCCATGCATATGTGAATCTACTCAAATCCTCCCATGTATGCATACGACTATGATTTATGTGACCTGCATACACCTCAGTAAACCTGCAAAAACTTAGTTCTGCCTCAGTATGATTGTTTCCCTGAAATTCATCCTTTGATTTCCACCTGTTGGTTTTGGATCTACTATGGATCTGAGATTTGGCTTCCCCTCAAAGCATGTGCTCGAATACCATGTTGAAATTTTCTCCTACCCAAAACCCAACAATTAATTCCAAATAAATCACTTATTGAATTAAAACATAGTTGAGTAATCAACTAAACATGTATTGGACACATAAACAAGGAAACCAAATCAAGAACACATAAACACCAATATTTTTGTGTAGATACCCCTAGAAAAAACTTGAAGGGAAAACCATTGTTGAGAATGATTTATTATTCTAAAATTAGGGCTCTTGAAACAGGGATAATGGCCCACTGAGAAAAATATAACTGTAGAAAAACCTAGCAAATCCTGATCTGATGTATGAACTAGAACTGCATGATTTTTTAGGTGTATGTGAATTCCTTCATCAAACATGTGCATGTACGCGACTGTCTCCATTGAAACCTACTTACATGTATGGTTGTGTCACTTTCCTGTGTTTTCCTCGGACTAAAATCTACCTATGTGATCCTTTGTTCTTTGTTCTCCTTGACCTAATCTATAGATGGAAATCCTTCTCCACCTATCCAAGATCTTGAATCACAATCCTTCATGATCCAATACTCTCTGTGTCAACTCTCTCAACACAACTCTTGTCAAGTGTCAAGTGTCTTCCTCCCTCACCCTAGCCTTTCTTTTATAATCATGAGTTATAATATATTTCTAATCTCTAAAGTGATTTACGATTGATATTATTTCACACTCATTTGAGAGTTAGAAACACACTAATTACTTTTAGCACTTTCCTTAAATAACTCAATTAACTAATTACATAATTTATTAACAAAAACAATTTACTTTAATAATTCCTTTAATTAAAGTAAAGTTACCAAGGTAAAAGGATTTGGATGATTTCTACATGTCTAGACACATAGACTTGTGTGGAAATATCTGTCTAATGATACCACTAGCATAAAAAACTAAAACATAGCACAAGTCATAGGTGATAGGTAATGAAATCAGCCTCCAGGGTGATGATGGACTTGATTGAACAACACCTCATTCAACCCACTAAATTCTGCACCATGATCCAAGAATTCATGGCCACTTTGGAAAATTATATGTAGACTCTCAATGAAAACATGACCATGCATGAAGGTACTATCGAGGAGTTATCATACCGTTGAATCGTAACACTTTACGATCTATTTTAGATATGGATTTCCTACATACGAGATAAGAACACATAGGCAAGACATGAAAATAAATTTGAATTTGTTGTTAACAATATCCTATTTAGTCTTTTTCAATCCACTTTTAGCTTCGTCTTTTTTGTCAAATGTATCAAACAGCTAGTAAGGGAAGCTGAAAGGTATTTTGTAATTGATTCTTGAGGAATCCAACAAAACATTTTCAGGATTTAGTTATAGTTGTATAAATAAAGAAAGAGACCCATTTTGAAGGGGATTTTTGGCTCTCAAGCTTTGTATACACTCGAGAAACTACTTTCATAGAAGATAATTGGTTAATTAATATTGAGAAGCCCTCAGGGACAAATTTTGATAGAGAGAAAACTTGTGTGTATTGTTGTTTTCTATGAACTATTTCTAGTAGAATGTCTGTTTTCCACATGGGTTGTAAGAGCACACTTTGCTTATATAATTTTTTGATGAAATTGATGTTATTCTTTCACTTTGTTATTATTAATTATATAATTAATGTCCTGAGCATATGAGTTGTTGATGTATGCATAAATATGACTTGGAATTTTCTGGGTATACATTTTTATGGATGTGTTATCCAACATTGCAACTTCATGACAACTATTTGATTGGGATGTTTTGCAGAGTTTAATTTCATTTCAGCTCATTCAGTTTCTACAATTTTCTCCTAGCTAGGATAAGTTAGATTAAATAGTTTTCCTTTATGCATTTATATAGTCTCCATATACATCTCCCATTTGCATAAACATCCATCCATTCACCCTCACAACTAGTAATGACAGTCGGGCCAGAATCAGGATGGGTCTCCTAAGCCAAAGGATGCATAGTATAATTGGGACCATGTATCGGGGATCACCCCTTACTATTGTAGGGAATTCCCCCCCCATCAACATAATTGGAACTAAAAGGAGGGCCTGAAATTGTATGGATTACATAAATGCACTACATACACATAGCGAGTCCTCCGAAAATATCCTTGTTCTAACTCTTTTTCCTCATATCAATTCAAAACATGACCTTACCTTTGAAGACACAAAACCTACATTTGGATGTGCTACTAGCAGCCCTGAAACTCAAATAGAAACTGGGTTTCTTGTACCCTATGAAGAGTTTATTGAAACTCGTCGTATTACATGTTCATATGCCAAGTTTCTTGGTAAACTACAAACAACCCGAGAAATCCCAAGGACAAGAACTACTCGTGTGAGACAAACCAATAATAGGCCCAATATTCTTGTCAACTCTATAGAATATCTGATTGAAACTACTTTCTAGGAAGTACACATTCCCTTGAATCAAATCCCTCCTACCCCTCCCAAATTCGAGCATAAATTTGACGGTGAAAACCCATAAATCAATATGGGTGAGCAAGAATACTGAAGGGTGATGATTCCACCATGGTTGTCTGAAGGTGCTCTGAATTTAGTAGAAAATTTACCTGAAATTCCTAGAAAACATAAAAACAATCCTTCCAAAGTTTGATCCAAACAAACCCGGCTCACCAAAAGATCATATTAAGAATTTATTTCTAGCCACATATCTTCTCTATGTTCTTTATGAAGACCTAATATGTAGACTTTTCCCTTTCAACTTCACAGGAAAATCATCCACATGGTATTTTAACCTCCCACCCCATTGCATAACTAGTTTGGAAGACTTTGAAAAGGCATTTATTGGAAAGTTTGGAGAAGCAAAAACTCTTGCAGCGTTATACAAAATGTTAGGAGCTATAAATATGGAAAAGAAAGAGAAAGTGAAGGACTTCAATCAACACTTTACTACTGTCCTAAATAAGTTTTATGTTGAGACCGCTCCCATAGAATCCATAGACATCAAATATTACACTTCGGCTATGATTCCTTCCATAGGAATGTTTGTTAAACAAGATGGTAAAGAAACCATAGCTCATAATTTTGAAGAATCCAAAGTTGTTGAAAATGAATTTTCATCTTACGAATTGTATTCATACATTGAAGAGATTAGTTCAGTCAGAAAGAAGCCTTTATTACTTACGAAACCTCATGAGAAAGACCCTAAAGATATGGACAACATGGTTAAGTTGGTCAAGAAGATGTCAAATGATGTTGTCGATCTTAATAAGAATGTTGACGAAGGATTTTCAAGGCCTATACATTTCCTTTCGTCCTTCAAAAGAAATGTCAACCCTCCTAAGCCACCAGAATTCTCACAACTTACGTTAAATCTAGATAGCTTTGGTAGGGATAACATATCCTAATACCACCAGTAGAATCACTCTGAAAAAACATGTCCACAGTGGGTAAACTCCATGACCTTAGTTATCAACCATATTTTGGATCAACAAAGCTTAAATGATGAACAACTCAAGGAAGAAAAAAATGAAGAAACCACTGAGGAGGATCCCCCAGAATCTACTATGTTCTTATGGTATTGGTGTATTGACTTAGATGATTAGTAGATTGAATAATTTTGTATAGGAGATACAACAGTTGTAAAATTTTCCCCTAGAGACTACAACCTATGCAACAAAGGTGTTGTTCCCAACACTTATTATTCTCTGAACACCAACACCCCTCTCAAGAAAATCATTCCACTTGTTCCTACTTTGAAACAAAGTGCACCCCAAATGCAAGAAAATCCAATAGTAAATGTGATACTCCTATTTCATCCAAAAATAGAAAATTGAGTACATCAAACGAGGTTGCAAACAATAATATTCCCAACACTTCAATACCTAATAGCAAACCCAATAGTTCACAACCCACCACAACAACAAGTAAACCATAAATGCATGCTTTAGACTACAATGTTATATAATATATGAAGAATACTAAGGATAAAATTTCTATGTATGATATCTGCTAACTACCGCAACGACGTTATCGGCTTCATGATTATTTTCATTCCAATAATCCTTAGAAGAATATCATATATGCAACCAAAAACATTCCTAAATTTGTTGAAACAAAGGAAATACCCAAAGTAGATTAAATATGCCATAAACACAACAAGTATAGGTGCACATTCCAAGTCCCATGTCCCCCCTTATGCCATAAACACAACAAGTATAGGTGCACATTCCAAGTCCCATGTCCCCCCTTTTCTAGTCACATATGAAATTTTAAATTTTAATGTGCATAATTGCTTAGCGGATTATGGTCCATACTCCAACATCATGCCCTATTCAGTCTACTAGAGAATAAATGTTATCACACAATTGACCACTACAAGGATCATACAATTGGATAGGTCAGATGTTGAAGTAAAAGAAAAACTTAAAGATTTCATTATTAGACTTGCATATGATCCTAGAGTGCATCAAGACATTGACATTGTTGTTGTTGACATCCCAGAAAGTTATGGATTGTTTTTTAGCAGTGACTGGTCAACTAAGCTTCAAGGATATTTCTCTACAAATTGGTCCCACTTATGGATCCCATACAAAGGTAAATCCAATCATATTTTTGTAGACAATGAGGCTCATATGAATCACATGGTAATAGAATTGGAAGGTTAAAATGATCCTATCAACTTTTCTCATATTGTTTTGGGTAATTATTTCTTAGAGACTGACCTTAGTTGTTATGAAGCACATCCATCTAACATTCAAACAAACACCCAATATGAACTCCTTCCATGTGATCAAAATGGTGATAATGCTTGTATTGTATTAAAAGAATTATGTTATTGTATAATTAACCCAACTCTATATACTAACATTTGGACTATGTTCTTTGATGGCTCCAAATCTCATAAAGGAGTCATGGTAGGATATATTATTATCGATCCACATAAATGTAAAACCCTTATATCCT
Organism: Picea abies; assembly: GCA_900067695.1. Lineage (NCBI taxonomy): Eukaryota > Viridiplantae > Streptophyta > Pinopsida > Pinales > Pinaceae > Picea > Picea abies. The sequence continues at coordinate 2,524 of CBVK0102424512.1, read as the reverse complement.
ACCATTTTGAATTAAAATGTACCAATAATACTATGGAATATGAAGCCTTGGTCCGAGGCTTGAAAAAATCCATTGACCTCAAGGTAAAATGCTTATGAGTATTTGGTGATTTGGAAATAGGTTCCCGATAGATAACAAATACCATTCACTACCTGTCTCCATATTTCAGAGGTTACCAAGAAGAGGTATGGAATCTAGTCTATTATTTTGAATCTTTTCACATTGAATCTATACCTCATTTTCAGAATGTTATTGCAGACATTTTGGTGAATGCAGATTCTAGACATACACCTCTTAATGATAGTTTTTCTATTGAAATCATGTTCATGCCTTATATACTAAATAATTTCATGAACTAGAGGGTATTCAATAGTGATAGTTAGATTACAAATTTCCTTACCAGCTCAAACATCTTCCAAGACTCAATTATAGATGATGAAATGAATGAACAAGATCTTCAAAATTATTGAGATGAAGAAAGTAAGGTAAAAACAAATTACATCCCAAGAAATGTGATATCATTGGAAAATTTGTTCGAACTTCAGACTAAGTTCAAAAACCCGATGAATCCAAAGACAAAAAACTCTATCATGATTCATTTCTTGGTGAATCTAGGTACTCTTGAACGATCTAAGTACATCAATATGGGCACTTGTTGTTCAAAGGCCGAAAAAAAAAATTACACAGTTATTCAAAAAGTATCATGATTTATTTTCTTGGACTTACAAAGATTTGAAAACCTGTGACACTCATATCATTCAACACGTGATTCCAATAAAAAAATGTGTCAATCCATTCCAACAAAAGTTGAGGAAAATGCATCTAACCCTTGAACAACTCATTCAAAAAGAACTAAATAAGTTTCTACACACTCAGATCATATTCAAGGTTCATCACTCCACCTGGGTCTCTAATATGGTTCATGTTAGAAAGAAGTCAGAGGAAGCCATAATCTACATGGATTTTTTGAATCTGAACTAGGCCTCCAATAAAGACAACTGTCAAGTTCCCCCTATTGAACAAATCCTGGAACTCATCTCTAGGTCTAAGATTTTTTCCCTTTTATGTGGGTTTTCAGGTTACAATCAAGTTCTCCTAGTTGAATCGGACTGATTAGATACCACCTTCAGAATGAAGTGGGGGACATATGCATACCATAGAATTCCCTTTGGTTTAATTAACGTGGGTGATACCTTTAAAAGAGATATGGACATCTCTTTCAAAGGTCTCATCGGTCAAATTTTAGTGATCTATCTTGATGATGTTATTGTTTATTCAAAACAAAGAGTTAATCACCCCAAACATTTGAAAAAAATATTCAAAAGATGCAAAAAATATGGTATCTCTCTAAATCCCCAAAAGATCATCTTTGTTGTTTTAGAAGGTATTCTATTGGGGCATGTTATTTCTAAAGATGGGATTTATGTGGTCCTAGAACTAACTAAGGCTAATATGTAAATCCCACCACCTCACAGTAAAAAGTCCATGCAGTCCTTTTTTGACAAGATTAATTGCGTAAGAATATTTGTTCTATACTTTGTTGAAATCATGAAACCTCTTCAATGGATGATAAAGAAATATGTTCAGTTTAAATGAAAATTTGTTAAAAAGGAGGCCTTTGAGAAAATCAAGGTCATTATAGTAGTTGCACCATATTTACAAAGTCCATATTTTACTAAAGGCCTTTTTTTTGTACACTTTTGCATCTAACCACTCTCTTACAACAATGCTAACATAGAAGGACGGGCAAGGGAATGAATTCCCCCTTGCATTCATGAGCACTCGATTACAAGGTGTTGAATTGAATTACCCATCAGTGGACAAGCAAGATTTTTCTATCCACAAAGCTATCAAACATTTCAAACCATATATTTTGAAGAATCGTACCAAATTGATCATTCTTCACCCGTAGGCCATATATCCCTTTGTACAGAGAGAGATGGGAAAGAGATGAGGTAATTGGATGACTGCCTTACAAGAATATCACCTGGAATTTAAACCAAAAAATATCATCAAGGTTAAGGTCTTTGTAAGCTGGCAACTAGAATCATGCATGTTAAAAATAAAAAAAGAAGATGGATAGCAAGAGGAACCAACACTCTACACATGACAAGTTCCATATGTTACATCTATTGAGAATTCATATTACAATGATACCAACTATTATCTTTATCATGGTACAACTCCAGCCATCTCAATGCCAAAAAAGGAGAGCTCTAAGGATGAAATCATCACAGTATTAAATGGTCCATGATATCTTGTTCATAAAAAATTACGATGGAGTCCTACTGTGTTGTCTTGAAAAACAAGATGTTGATAAAGTCCTTAAAGACCTGCATGATGGACTAGCTGGAGGCCATTTATTAGGAGACATGATGATGCAGGCACATCTCCCAGTTCAAGCGAGCCAGCGCGGAATGCAAGTGGACAACTGGACAAGCCAACACAAATTTTTGAAAACACCTTGAAACTATTGCGCGAACATTAATGAGGAGATTTAATGAAGCACACTTGTAAATGTAAT
>CBVK0102424443.1:0-23664 GCA_900067695.1 Picea abies | reverse complement strand
TTCTCCATACGGACTCCGTTTGCGAAAATAAATATACCGTCGGAATCAGGAGAACGAGACGGACGCAATGGCACTGTTTTCGTCGCATTCCGAGCACTTTGAAAATTGAGCAATTTTTAGACCCCTGGTCCAGATTCTGATCATCCCTTGTCCCTAACCTTTTTGGCATATACATTGACAAGTTAGAAGATTGCTTGGAAAAAACAGGTTGTGTCAGCCCTACTCTCACTGGTATAGTCGTCAATCTTCTTCTTTATGCCGATGATATCGTTCTTATGGCAAGGAGTCCCCATGATCTTGAAAACCAACTAAGAATCCTCAAGGATTTTTGCTCCAATATGGGTATGACTGTTAATACTGATAAGACCAAGGTCGTGATTATTAAATCCAATAAGATCCCTTATGATACCTTCATATATGACAAAAACAACTTGGAGGAAGTGACTTCATACAAATATCTTGGAATTGATATTCACCACAAGCTCAATTGGAATTATAGCATTGAGAAAATGATTGTTGGGGGATGGAAAGCTTATTATGGGCTTGAAAACAATTGTAAATCAACTGATCTTTGGAGTTGGGATAAGAAGAAACTCCTCTTTGAGACTCTTGTTACACTTGTTATTCTTTATGGATGTGAAGTATGGGGTTGTAGTATCTCTCATGAATCCTAGAGAAATATAGAGCAAATACAAAATAATTTTATAACCTATAATCTCAAAATTAAAGGAAGTACACCCTATCCCATCCTCCTCTTAGAAAGAAGCCTCTCCCCCATTGAGAGCATGGCTATGACTAGATACATAATGTACAAGAACAAGTTAAACACCATGGAAGACAAGAGGCTTCCTAAAATCGCTTCAAAATCGAGTCATAACCACAATCGACTCAAGCGAGGATGGCATAAAGATGCCCAGTCTTGGATAAACTATTGGGGAATCATGGAAGACACCATTTTGCAGAATAAAGATACTATTAAAATTGAATCAAAATTTAAGGTGTTGTGTGATAAAGAGTTAGATGAAAAAAGAAAATTAAGATATTATAAGGATGTAATCAACCCTAATCTAGAAGATCAAAATTATCTATTTGTTTTGCCAAAGAAAAAAATAAGAATTGCTAAGATAAGAACAAATTCTCACGAGCTCCATAGTGTAACTAGTGTTGGTCAATTCCTAAAACGCCATGGGATGAAAGAGTGTATCATCTTTGTGGCACAGTAAGAAGATTGAAGATGAAAATCACTTTCTCTTAGATTGTTCAGCCTATACCTAGATTATATCTCATTTTCAAAATATTTGTCACACTACCAACCTTCCTAACCTATAAACTGAACAAAACTATGGTGATCTTGAAAATCTTCTCTTAATGTTTTTCGAGCACAAAAACAAAATTCTAAAGAATTGCAAGTAATCACTTACCCTTTTAAGGTTCAATAGACCAATTTGGTCTTAGCGTTAATCATCATCATCATATTAATTTCTACATAAGTCCAATTAAATTACTCTACAAAATACTTTATAATATACATATTTATGTACAACACTAAAACAATAATAATAATAAATGAATCTATTTTTTAATTATTATAAAAAAATTAAATAAAATTTTATAGATTTATTTTTATTTAAAAATTAAAGTAAAATATAAAATTATTAAATAATCTTTAAATTTAGAAAATAAATTTATGCTTATTATTTTAATATTTAATTATATTTAATTATGGTCATAAATTTAAAATTAATACAAAAGAAATGAATAAGGCTCTTAGCAAAGATACTTTGTTTTTCTTCACTAAATATTTTGTATATAAACTTTGCTAGATAGTGGTCAAAAGAACAATCAAAATATAAGATTCCTAATAAAAAAGTAGAAAGAACAATTAAAATATAAGATACCTAAGAAGAGTTAATTGTAAATGTCAAAACAGATATTGAGAATATTTTGTATATAAACTATAAACTTTACTAGGTAGTGATTAAAAGAACAATCAAAATATAAGATTCCTAATAAAGTAGAAAGAACAATTAAAATATAAGATATCTAAAGAAGAGTTAACTGTAAATATCAAAACAGATATTGAAATAGAGTAGGTTGAAATGCCAAACATAAATTTCTAGTCTAAACTTTACTAGGTAATAGCGAAAGGAAAAATATGAATATAAGATACATAATAAAGAAGAAGAGTTGATTGACATCAATTAAAATATAAGATATCTAAAGAAGAGTTAAATGTAAATGTCAAAACAGATATTGAGATAAAGTAGGTTGAAATGCCAAACATAAATTTTCAATCTAACCTTTACTAGGTAATAGCGAAAGGAACAATAAGAATATAAGATATTTAATAAAGAAGAAGAGTTGATTGTAAAAGACACAAATTGCCAAACATAAATTTCGAGTCTAAACTTTACTAGGTAATAGTGAAAGGAACAATAAAAATATATGATACCTAATAAAGAAGAAGAGTTGATTGTAAATGTCTAAAATCAAATTGAGATAGCCATATCCACATAGAAAAAGTCAAAATGTTTAACAAAAATTTCCAAATAAAATATTTGGCCAAATCTCTAACATATAAGTAATATAATTGATACCATAATAATTAATCCATATTAATTCTACTTTAATTAAATAGAAATTGAAAAATTAATATAAGATTCACTATAGATAGGTATTATTAATTGAAAAACTAGATTAATTCTACTTCAATTAAATAGAAATTGAAAAACTAGTATAAGATTTACTATAAATAGGTATTATTAATTGAAAAACTAGTATCAGATTCATTATAGATAGGTATTATAAGTTATTTTAGCTAAACAATATGATATAGCAAATATAACTATAAATATTATAATTCAAAAATAAATATAAATAAATACACATTTTTATTATTAAAATGGTCATAATTAAAGTTGATACCTTTTTAAAATAAATAAAATATAATGAATTATAATATTTTAAAATAATTTAAAATATAATAAGCTTTAATAATGAACAAAAAAGTTATCATTGACAAAGTTTCTTTTAAAAAAAATTCTAGCACTTAATTTTTAAAGTGTTCATAAATGCGGAACATCTCAATTAAGCTATATCAATTCCTTTGTATTTGAGTAGCAAGTGTTCCTACTTGTAGTTTAAGGTGAGGAAACTCATCATTGAACTCATCCTCCATGAACCGCTAATTCTCCTTAGTTGGTAGTTTTCCTTGAAGCTTAACTAAGTAAGTGGAAGTAGGGCCTTTTCAGGTGACTATAATGTATAGGTCCAACAAAGTATCTAGATCCAATGAGAGTTGAGAATCTGGCACATTCTATAGAGGGCAGGAGATAGGTAACTCCTTTTCAAGATGGGATTGTTCATATATTATGAACTAAATGGCATTAATGGTGGGGTGAATTCCTAGTTATGGAGGAAAATCTGTAGAGAAATGGGAGAGTAGCCATTGTTTCCACACACAAAAAGTTGTGTTTGCATGCTCTATTCAACCAATGTAATAGTACACATATAAATACATCAATATTTACCTTAATATAGAATAAGTGGATCAAATCCCACCCCCATGTCCTTCCAATTCTTAAATAATGGAGTTGCTTGTGCACATAGCCGCAATGGCTAGGGTTTATCCATGGTCACTCGTAGATGCCCCCAATATTTCTTGGTGTGTTTTTCTATGCTCTATTTCGCTCGTCCATCATGACAGAGTTTGATTCCAAATTTGTTGGTGCTCAAAGTCATGGGGTCATCCCCTTTGTGTCTGTTGGCAAGCTTCCAACACACGTTTTTCTTAGTATTCATTATGGCTCCTCCTTTTAAGACGTAATCCAATGAAATTACATTCCCCTTCTTCTTTTTTGGTTCAAGAAGCCCCATCTATAACCATTTCCATGGGACAAGATGTTGAGGACAATGAAGATAATTTTAGATCTCCAGCCCAATCAGCATCGACAAAGCCATGTACATCTACTTTACCACTGTTACCTTTAGGTCTTCCTTGGTAGCATATAGCATAGTCTTTCATGCCATACAAACACATGAATACTCTCTTGATAGTTGTCTAGTGCTCCTTCCCTGATGTCAACATTTACCTCCTCAACACTCCCACTGCATGGGAAATATCTCGTCAAGTGCATACCATCACATACATTAGACTACCAACAACACTTGCATAGGGAATACATACCATGTCCTCTATCTCTTATTGTGTCTTTGGACATTGTTCAACAGTAAGTCTTTCTATCACGGGAATTGGCACCTTCACAGATCTGAAATCTTGCATGTTGAATCGTTTCAGAACCATTTCAACATACTTCATTTAATTCAACCAGATATTTCTAGCGGCTCGATCTCTCTTAATCTCCATTCCGAGAATGAATTTATCTGCATCGAGATCCTTCATGTCGAACTTGGAGGATAGCTACTTCTTCACCTCCTTTATTGCATCCATGCTGTTTCCAATCAGCAACATGTCATCGACATACAAAGCTACATGTATGAAACGCCCACCTTCTTCCTTGAAATATATGCAGTGATCAACTTTTCTTCTCACAAATACCAAACTAAGGATGTAAGTGTCAAACTTCTGGTACCACATCCTTAGCGATTGCTTTAGACCATATAGGGACCTTTTGAGTTTGCACACTAACTCTTTCTTTCCCTTTACTACAAATCCTTTAGGTTGTTTCATGTAGGTTTCTTCTTCCAGGTCCCCATGTAGGAACGTTGTCTTCACATCCATTTGTTCTATCTTTGGATCGAATGTTGCAGCTAGATACATTATTACTCTAATGGAAATTAATTTTGCAACAGAGGAAAAAATCTCATCAAAGTCGACTCCTTCGACTTGGGAATAACCTTTCACTACCAATCGAGCTTTAAACTTATCGAATTGACCTACGTCATTCATTTTCTTCTTGAACATCCACTTTATACCAATGGGCTTCCTTCCACTAGGTAACTTGACTAAATCCCATGTCTCATTATTGTACAAGGATTCCATCTCTTCAACCATGGCGTCCTTCTAGAGTTTACCTTGGGAACATGCATAAATGCATCACAGCCAAATACTTTGAGATGTGCCACCGAAGGCTTCTTACCAGACCATACCTCATTTGGATTTGTGTCGACTAGTGATGACAAAGGAGATAAATTTATCATATATCTTATAGTCTCAACTGCTTCCATCCAAAATTCTTGTGCGATCCTAGCACCACTGAACATGCTCCTTGCCTTATCCATCAACGTTGTGTTCATTCTCTTGGAAACTCCATTTTGATATGGGGTATATGTTGCAGTATTTTGGTGTGCTATTCCATACTTCTTACAAAACTAATCAAAATCATTTCCACAGAATTCACCACCATTGTCAGTCCTCAACACTTTAATCCTCCTTTTTGTCTAGTTTTCCACAAGAGATTGAAACTCCTTAAATCTCCCGAAAACCTTTGATTTCTTCCTAGGGAAATATATCCATGTCTTCCTGGAAAAATCATCTATGAAGGAGACATAATACATGGATCCACCAAGTGAAGGCACTGTAACCGGGCCAAACACATCACTATGCACCATTTCTAGAATCCCATTTTCCCTTGTCGCTCTAGATGAGAACCTCACCCGACTTTGTTTTCCATATATGAAATGTTCACAAAAAGTCAACTTCTAAATCACATTCAGGAAAACCTTCAACCATACCTTTGTTTTGCATAGCTTGAAGTCATTTTTCTCCCATGTGTCCCATCTTCTTGTACCATAACATGGTCAGGTCAATCTCATCATGTCTTCTCGATTCCGTTTGAACTGACTTGTCTCGAGTCGAGTCAAGTTGTCTCGAGTCGAGTCGATTCAAGTTGCAGTCGAGTCGATTTCAAGAGCAACGAAGCTATTGGATCTAGTTGAGTCGACATTCCCTAACAACTTTTGCATGGTACCAATCTGAACTCCTCTCATTAATACCATCACACCTCTAACCATCTTGCACGAATCCTTCTGAAACAAAGTATGCACACATGCATCACTCATCTTGTTGACATATATTAGGTTTCTTTCCAAACCCATAATGTGTAGCACACCTAGAAGGGTTATTTTCCTCCCATTCTGCAGTGTCAGACAGACTCTTCCTTGTCCGACAAATTTTGTTGTCGAGTCATCCTCCAAGAACAAATCACCCCCATCATATTGTTCATATTCATAGAACTATTCTTTATGTGGTGTCATATGATAGGATGCTCCTGAGTCGATCAACCAAACATATTGATCTGAATGTGTACTAGTCGACGCTAGATACACATCACCTCCCTTCTCCAAGATCATCTTTCTCTCAGTCGACTACTTCTCATCGAATCCAGCACTAACTTTTGTTGCCTTCGAATTATAGTCCTTTTTACAATTCCCAGCTTTACCACATTTCCAGCATCTTCGCGTCGACTGAGCCAGGTATTTTTATCTACCCTTTGACTTGAACTTTCTACCATAGAAATTGCCTTTATCTATGTCTATTGTTCAACCTCTCACTACTAGAATATCTTTGGTTGATCCTTCCATGTTCTTCCTTCTCATTTCTTCCAACAAAGAAGCAACCATGTCCTATGGTGCTAGTGTGGTTGTATTACTCCCAATAGCCATGACTAAGTTATCCCGAGAATTTAGAAGAGAACATAATAGGATGATACACTTCTCCTCATCAATGATCTTAATATCCACAAACAATAACTGGATTAACACAGTATTAAACACATTTAAATGCTCAGTCACCGAACTTCCATCACTCATCCTCAGAAGATACATTTTCTTTCTGAGAAATATCTTATTTACTAGATATTTCGACTGGTATAAGCTTCCCAACTTGTCCCATAGTTTCTTGGCTGAATCTTCACCTCATACATTCAACAACAACATATCTACAAGACAAAGCCGAATCGTACTTATTTCTCTTCTTTCAAGTTTCTCCCATTCTTCCATCGACATGCCTATCAAATGGGTACTTGGACAAATCGATGTCCATTTTTCTCAATCCACAAGAAGATATTCCATCTTAAGCTTCCAAAGCTCAAAATTCTGGCCATTGAATTTTTCTATCTCTATTTTGGAACTGCTCGCCATTATTTACCATCTTTAACACAATTTATGACTTACGACTCTTACTGTACCTAGGGTTTAGTTCTTAGATTCAATATTGGAAAATCAAGATCTGATATACTTTCCAAAGCATAGCACCGCTCTAAACACTCACTTGCCAAGGAAAGCCTAAGATCTGATACCAAATGTCAGGAAATGCAGGGAACTTCCACACTAATCCTAGAAAAAGAGAAGAAGAATTTAATCAAGAACGTAAATGAAATAATAAATCACATAGTACACAGATATTTTAGACACTGAGAGATTTGCATCTCAATTTATTTTTTATCCCTCTTTAGCAAAAGGCGGCCCCGTATAATATTTAAAAAATAATAATAATAATAACTCAATATGGATGAGATGTGTAACATCAGTGATTATAAATAAAAAATATTATTAAAAAAATGTAATGTAAAAAAAGAATGTGAAACATTGATTAATATATATACATGCACCAGATTAGATCTATCTTAGCTTTGGATCTTTCAAACACCGTGAGATTTACATCTCAATTTCTTTTTTGTTCCTCCCAATGCTTAATAGATTCAGAGTTAAAATGGATCTAAATAGTATATCTCAAGTCCTTTCCATCATGTTTACTTTCCCTTGGTTCCAAAGATGCATACTTCTAAGAAGAACTTGTAACATTTCCTACCTCCTTTTGTTAGACTATCTAACTAAAGCTCAGATTGTACATTCATGATTTTGCAATAGTTGCTCATATTTGTTTGTATGTTTCCTTGTATATGTTGGCCATAGTAAGGAGTAGGAAACATGATTCCAAATGCAGCTTTGGAGAATAAGAATTTAGTTTTCTTGCTTGTCTCCAACACATTGACATTTATCATGCCGGTTTGTCTCGAACACATTGACATTTATCATATCGAATTAGAGATTCTCAACCATGTCTTAAAATGTCAATGACTTGTACATCATTGACTCTTCAGGATACATACAATAACATGTTCAATATGAAACCCTACCACAACTGCAGCAGATTTGTGTTTTAATGTGTAGATTCAACTGCTGTTATGATTACAGGAACTTAGAATCAGCACTGAATTTTCTTCATCTATGTTGAGACTGTCTAATTTTCAACCACCAGAGAACTGGGCTTATGTAATAAATAGCCTTTATAAGGTACTGTCCCAGATTAGAACAAGGGGTGGTTTCATACTCTTTCGACTCTGCAACTGATGCACAATCTATCAAGATAATAGATGCTTCTTCATTCCTAAGAATGTCATTTATATCATATCTCGATACAATGCAGAAAGTATACTGTTCTGCAGCCATGGAAAAAAGTACACATTCCACGACCATCACAGACATTCATGTTTTTACTAACTCTCATTATGGCAACATCTTTAATATTATATTCCACATAGAAGTGAAATAATGCATACCATTTCAACAATCGTATCTTTAATGTCTTATATATCCTATCTAATCCGAAAACAAATGGATGGTGTTTCACTTAGCTTCCAGGTAGAATTCAATTGTCAATATAGGCTCCTCATTGTGCTTGCCTTACTTTTGGAGAAATGGCACAAACACCACACAAAGTAAAGGTGATACATACTTGCTAGATGATTAATTTCATTTGCTTCTTCATGGCTCATTGTAAGTTCAATGATGAAAATGACTAGGTACTAAGCTTGAGGAAGAACTGGCAGATAAGAAGCCAGCGAATCTATGAAGATCAAAATTATCTGGCCTTGACAATCTTCCAGAAAAATTTATGATTCATGGTCATATGGCCCATCCATTCTCTCAACCTAGTCCAGTAGTCTAACCAGGCTGTATCTTGCAGAAGAATTTTGGCAACATGAGAAGCCAATTGTATAGCACTTAGCAAAGTTTCCTTTTCATCTTAGATCCATTATAATTTGTAACATAGCTGTTCGTCGCATTTTAATTCACAACAGGAGCCTTATCCAGCAATGCTTGCAGAGCCTTATATATTTGAGCCATTTTAAGCTCCCTCCTCACAATATTGTTAAAAATTTCTTCCTATTTCTTTGTTCAAACCCTCATATTAGTCAGATACTCTTTTGCCTTTTATCTAAGTCACATAATGTGTATAATCTGTAGAACAGACATGTACGATCGTGAAAATTGTTCAGCAAAAGGTGAATTCCATACTACTATAAGGTACGACAATGTTTGGTATTACTTGCCATGGCCACAAATTCCAACAATGGCACAACCCCATACATAAAATGACGGTACTGTCCGGTATCTCTCAGATTGATTGACAGTCTAATATTCTTAAGATGAATGCAATGGTAAAGTCAATGTGATTACTATATCTAGAAGAGGTGCAACAGTGAGTACCCAAACTATCTGAAAAGGAATTCCCAGCTTCTGCTCCTAGTCGTAGTCATGAAGAACAAAACTAGTGTCAGGGATATAGCCAGCCCCCTTCATCTGGCAGGTCAAAGTTTCCAACTTTGCATAAATTTCTTCAGTTTGTGGGTGAAACCTGTCTCCAACTATGAACGTGTGCATTTTGTTCTTTATCTCAATCCAGCTTTGTCCTGGCTCCTTTTTCACCTTCCTAGCTCTCATCAATTTTCTCACATTCTCTGCTTCATCCCACATACCAGCTGCAGCAAACATGTTTGATAGTAATACATATGTTGCAGAATCCTGCGGTTCCAACTCAAGGGCATATTCAGCTGCAAGTTTGCCAAGCTCTATATTGCCATGTACTCTACAAGCACCAAGCAAAGTCCTCCAAATCACTGCTCCAGGTTTAAATGGCATTTCATGGATAAACTCCTCAACCTCATACAAGCATCCAGCACGGCTAAGTAGATCAACCATGCAAGCATAGTGCTCCATTCTTGGTTTAATGTTATGGTCACGACACATGGAATTAAAGTAGTTGCAGCCTTCATTCACTAAACCTACATGACTGCATGCTGAGAGAATGCAAATGAAGGTGATGTCATTCGGCTGCATGCCGACCAGTTGCATCTGCTCAAAGAATCTCAGAGCCTCGTTGCCATGTCCGTGATGGGCATATCCTGCAATTATTGCGTTAAATGATACAACATCCTTCTCAGGCATATTCTCAAAGACCTTGTGTGCTGCATTTATGCTACCACACTTTGCATACATGTCAACAAGAGTATTGCCCACAGAAACATTCGACTCGTATCCAGTTTTAATGATGTGGGCGTGAACCTGCTTTCCCTGTTCTACAGCTACTAGGCTTGCAGATGCACTGAGGACACTGGTATAAGTAAAGTGGTCTTTATCCATGCCACCAATTTGCATTTGGAAAAAGAGTTTCATAGCCTTCTCGCCTTGTCCAGTCTGGCCATATCCTGCAATCATTGCATTCCATGAGATCACTTCTTTGTCAAGCATATTGTCAAAAACTTTTTGTGCATCTTTTAAATTTCCACATTTAACATACATGTCAAGAAGAGCATTCTTAATAAACAAATCGGATTCGAACCCAACTTTGACGACATGGGTATGAAGCTGGCTGCCCTGCTCTAAGGCTGCTAGGCTAGCCGATGCATTTAGCGCAGTGGCAAAGACAAAGTGATCCATTTCCATTCTCAACTGCTGCATTTTGCAAAAGAGATATAAAGCTTCCACACATTGCTCATTTTGAGCATATCCTGCAACAAGTGCAGTATATGAAATCACATTTGGTGTAGCTATTTCCTTGAATGCTTTCTGTGCAAACTCCATATTTTGACATTTGGCATACATAGTAACAAGGGAATTCCCCACAAAGACATCCCACTCAGTGCCACTTTTGATGACATGGGAATGCATCTGCCTACCCTGTTCTAGAGCTGCAAGGCCTGTGCAACCTTTGATAACACTAGCAAAAGTGAACTGATTTGGCTTGAGGCCTGCTAACTTCATTTCAGTAAAGAGTTCCAGGGCCTCTTCGCTTCGCTCATGCTGGACATATCCAGCAATCATGGCAGTCCATGAAACCAAATTTGGATCGGGCAATCCATCAAACACACAACACGCGTCCTCTACATTCCCACATTTTACATACATAGTAACAAGTGCATTTGCCACAGAGACGTCTGCTTCAAGTCCAGCTTTGACGATGTGGCCATGAACCTGACTTCCCTGTTCCAGAGCTTCTGGGCTGGCGAATGCAGTGAGGACACAGGCAAAGGTAACAAGGTTCATCTGCACTCCTACCCTCAGCATTTGAGAAAAAAGCTTGAAGGCTTCCTCACCATGACCATTCTGAGCATAACCACTAATCATTGCAGTCCAAGACACAACATTTCTTTTAGGCATATTCTCAAACACTTGCTGTGCATCCTTCATTTTTGCACATTTTACATACATGTCAACTAGTGCACTACCCACGAAAACATCTCCTTCAAGAACCAATTTGAGAATGTGAGCATGGAGCTGCTTACCAGGTTCTACTGCTGCTGCCCCGGAGCTAGCATGGAGAACACTGGATAAACTAAAACAATCCGATGGTATACCCTCCCTGTTCATTTGACTGAACAGTTTCATGGCCTCAATATGGCATCCATCCTGAGCATATCCGGCAATCAGGGTAGTCCATGATACAGCGTTTCGTTCAGGCATTTTGTCAAACACTTGGCATGCATCCACCAGATTCCCAGATTTGGAATACATAGTAACGAGGTGATTTGCTAGATAGAAATGGCACTCAAATCCATATTTGATAATGCGGGCATGGAGCGTCTTGCCCTCGGACTGGGTTTTCTTAACCGCACAAGTTTTCAACAGATGGGCTAGCTCTCCCAATCGTTCCTCATCATTCCGTAAGTTGGTTTCCATCACAGTGGTGGCAAGTCTTCCGTTTTGAGCATCCAACAACCGTATGTTAGAAACATATTTGTGTGCATGGCAAGAACTTAATGAATTTGGGAAGAGAAGTAAAGATGGAGTTTTGGGGAGCTTCTTCATCGCAGAATGTGATATCGAATGCCATAACATGGAAGTTTTATTGTGTCAAGCTCTAAACTCTGTAAACATATTTATTACAATTTGGCAGTCCCGATGATAGATACCCCGGACTCTAATCTGCGAGGCCTCCATGAAAATGGGATTTCCTGCTGCTGTTTTTCTTGGGGAGGGGTATTTAAATATATTGGAGCTACACCTACCTCTGAAACTATTGAACTCTCACAATGCAGTAAGTTTACCTCTGCAACAATCCAATACTCTGACGAATATGACTATCTCGTGGCTTTTGGAATAGCATCCACCATTAAAAAATGTCCCCGCTTTCTCTTCTCTCTACTCGGAAATAGATATGCACAATCTTTAGTGTTAGTACTCTCTTGCAAAACTATGGTCGGGACTCGAGAGAGTTCATGATAGAATTGGTGTTTACAAAAGGTTAAAGTAGTTGACTGAAAATTCTCTAAAAGAACTTTTATTCTAGCTTTCCATCCTTCCCTTGAGCACACTTGAAGTCTTCCTTTGTTTAATAGTCAATTAATAACGACTTTGGAATCACCCAACACGTGGATGTGGAATAATGACAAGTGATTTACTTGCATGAGAGTAGCTCATGCTCCCAAAAGTTCAGCTCTTGTATTGGTTTCTCTGCCACAATTGAAGGTCCATCTTATGATTGTAGCATCCAAAGTTTTTATTACACCACCTGCACCACACAAGCTTCCATCTCTTTGAGTTGCACCGTCAAACCATGCTATTGCAGAATTCTTTTGATGAATGATCAATATATCTCTTGGAAGTCTATCCTTCGGGAATGTACTAGTTCTGTTTTGTAATGCCAATGTCTTATAAATCACTGCCTGAATTGAAGGTTTGGACTCTTAAAAAATTGCTTTGTTACAATAAGAGGAAATGAACCAACTAATAAGAGTTTCTATCTGAGTAGGGATTGTCTTTTCCTCATACCAGTTTTTAATGTAATCCGACAGGGTGTTCCCAAACCAACACCTTTTTAAGTTTAATTCTTTGGTTAATACATTCCAAACAGATGTGGAAAATGGACATTGCTTAAAGAGATGAATGATATTTTCTGAATCTAGTTTACAAAGTGGACAACGACCTGGTCCTTCCCATCCCCTTTTATGCAAAGAGTCCCAAGTTAGTAGTTTTCCTTCCATAGCCAACCAGATGAACAATTTAATCTTTAATTGGATTTTCCACTTCCAGATGGACTGTCTCCAAATCTCCACTTTCGACAGACTTTTTGATGAAAGTATGCTCCAATAGAAATTTTTAACAGAAGAAAATCCTGAATTATCTCCTCCTATCCACATTAATTTATCTTCAAAATCTTGGATGATAGCTCCAGAATCAATAAGCGCTCGACTGAACTAATCCCATTCATTTGCAATTTTGCCCGTGAATCCCAAATCACTACTACACATCCAGTAGGAGGATAATAATTGATCAGCTAAATGTTTCATGGCTTGTGCAAGAGTAATAATATTCCTTTGTTTTAAAGCAGACGGAATATTACTAGAGAGGAAAGAGTAATTTCCCAGCCTTAGGATCCGATCTTTACCCAGAGCGATGAGTTGGTCTGTCCCTGGATTCCAACTTAAACTGTGCGTAATTAAGTGAATAGTTTTTAACAATCCGCTCCAAATTCTAGACGACGCATTCTGATGGAAGGAATGGGATCTAAGACAATTTATCACTGTCAAATGTGGGAGATACTTGTCAAGTATAACCCTGTGCCATATGCCCTCGCCCATTAATACTCTCCAAAGGGTGTTTGCGGCCAATGATTTACTAAAATCAAAGATGTTGTGAATTCTCTAGCCCCCGTTTAACTTTGGAAGAGTAATCTGCTCCCATTTACACAAATGCATTTGGTTAGAATCACATTTTCTTTTCCAAATAAAATTATACATCAGTTTCCTCAGAGTATTCAAGACAGAACAGGGGACAACATCCAATATATAGGTTGAATTTCTAGCACAGCTTTCAAAAGGATGAAACGTCCTCCTAAGGACAGCCATCTATAACACGAATTGTGAATCCTTTTTTCCATCTTTTTTATTAACCAGCCCTAATCTTCGATACGTTGCACTCCTAACTTTAGAAAAAAATCTGAGGTAATTAAAACTAGAATCCAGCTCTGAGAATCTAAAAGGAAAAAGTGCTTTGAAGGGTATTAGATCTTGTTCGGTCAGTCCAGCTTGATGGAATGTAGACTTTGTTCCATTAATTTTTAAGCCTAAGGTCAAACAAAAAAAGTTTAACACCTTATCAATCTCCCACCACTCCTACATTGTAGCATTTATCATTATGATCACATCGTCGACACACAGTATATGTAGAATTTGTATTATCATGGACACTTTAATACTAGTCAAATTACCCTCTCTTTGATTGCCTTTTAATAAGAGACTCGGTCCTTTCATAACCAAAATGAAGAGTAGAGGAGATAAGGGGCAGCCTTGCCTTAATCCCCTGCCACTTTTAAAGAACTCAGTGGCTTCTCCATTAATCAAAACTGAGAATGAAGTTGAAACCACACAGCTCATTATCCAGTTTATCATGTTTAGGCCCATACCAATTTGGAGAAGAAGCATACACAACAAGTCTCAGTTAATGTAGTCATATGCTTTCTATAAATCCAATTTTAAAACTAGAGACTTTTTTTTCTTATTTTTTATGCTGTGAATACACTCATGAACTGTACCAATGGCATCCTGAATCTGTCTCCCTTGAAGAAAACTGAGTTGCTCCTTCGAAAGCGATCTATATAGAATTGGTTTAATCCGATCAACTATAATCTTGGAAATAATTTTATAACTAAGGTTACACAGAGAGATCGATATGTATTCTCCTAAATTATGAGGCTTGTGTACTTTGGGAATCAAAGTAATAAAAGTCGAGTTTAATGCCCCTGGGATAAATCCTTTTAATCTAAACTCTTCAACCATTTCAAGGAGATCCTCACCTACGATATCAAAGAGATGATTAAAAAACTCAATTGTCCAGCCATCCGGGCCCGGACTCTTATCCACTTTGAAATTTGATAATACCTTCTTTAATTCCTCCTTTTCAACACGTTTGTATAAAACCTCAGCCTCTGTGTCATTCAACATATTAGAAAACAATGCAACCACCCTGACTTGGTCACTAGTAGAAGGTACCAATTGTTCTTTGTAAAAATCTTTGAAGTGTTTTAAAGAAACTTTTTTAATATTTTCCTGACCACAATGTATATGTCTCGCTTCATCTTGTATCGCCCATACATACTTGTTGTTTCTCCCGAAGCTCGTGAATTTATGAAAAAAATTAGTATTTTGGTCTCCACTGTGTATCCAAATAGCACGACTTCTCTGGCGCCACTACTCCTCTATTTCATTAAGTAAAGCATTTCTTTCTTGTTCCATATCCTTTAATGAAGTATCAACAAATGTATTACGGGTACCATCTGCAATGTTTTGTAACCTAAAGGATATCTATTTCTCCAGGCAACAGAGTCTAAAATTTTTACAAATCTTTCGGTCCTTTTGCCAAACTTTCATGGTAATTTTTAGATCTTTTAGTTTCCAAACAAGCCTTTTCTGTTTTCCAGTTTCAATGAGATATTTTGGATCGTTCCATAGTTTTTGTACCATCAATATGAAGCCTTGTTCTTTAATCCACAGAGGGTTGAATTTGAACGGAAAAGCCTTAAAGAGAGGAGGTAAATCCAGCTGAAGCAAAATCAGAGCATGGTCAGAGATGAAGGGATATTCCACCCATGCTCTGTAGATGCCAACTATATCTATTAAATCTTCGAATAGGAAATTTCTGTCCAGTCTCTTAGTCATAAAATTTGCTCCTGATCGTCCATTTCGCCAAGTAGGCATGACTTTCCCCGGAACTATGTCAATGAGCTTACTATTATGAAAATAAGTATTGAAATAACCTATCAGATACCCTAGTGAGGACACATCGCCCCAGATTTCACCTAATGATAGTGTCAATTTTAGATCCCCCGCTAGAATAAAGTTTTTTATAGTCAGCAAGCCCGAATTTTACAGTCATTCCCAGAAGAGTTTGCGCTCCACACATGGCCCATAGACATTTAGAAGAGTAATCTGTTTCTTGCTTTCTAAAAAAAATCCCGTCAATAAAATCCCACCACACGTAAGAAAAGGAAACATATCAAAGTAATTTGGATCCCAAGAAACCATTAAACCACTAGATGTACCAACTGAATTCATCGCACAACTTAGCCACGCTGGTCAAAGGGTGTGAAAGATATTATGGGATTTTTCAGAGTGAACGAGAGTCTCCTGAAAGAAAACAATGTTAGGTCGAGTTTTGTCCAAAACACAACGAACTGAGGCTAATTTTAGGGTGCCTCTAGTCCCCCTTAAATTGAGGGAGAGTAGTAACATTACTTAGACCTTGTAAGGGCCTTCAACACTCTAAGTGCCCCACCTTCGGTGGATGTGTGTGAAACTGTATCAAGAGAGGAATCAAGAGTATATTTTTTTTGGGCACTCCTAGTCTTTATCGGTGAATGTTCAATTCCCAATCCCCTATACCATGCAAATTCCTTTCCGGCCTCTACTACAATGGAGCACAAGCAGCTAGCCTCCCCTTTTCCGGCCACAGGGTCAATGACCAATTTACCAAGATAAAATGGTAGTTGTACATTTGCATCATTATCTCGGATGAAAAGGATAAATGAATCAAGCACAACAGAGAGTGAGGACTCCTCATCTTCTGGTTCTCTATAGCCAAGTGGAGAGGTAGGGTGACCCGTCATCAGTTGACTTGTCCCCAAGCTACAGGTGGACCCAGAAGGATTGGTGGGTTCCAGAGAAGGACTTTGATGGGTCTTCTTGACACACAACTACTCTTGACTATTAGTCATAATCAATGGATCCATTCCCGGGGGGACAGTCGATGAGGTAAGTAAGGGCTCTTAGCATCTGTAAGATTGACTAGTATCAACAGAGCCCCCCATTTCAGCTAACGATGGTGAGAAATATTTAGTAGTTACACTCTTTAGCCAATCAAATGAGTTTATTACTTCTCGTTCCCACACAAACAAAGAACTATAAAAAACCAGGCAATGTGATTGTAGCTTACCATTTACTGAGGTCGAGCTCTCCAAGTAGCTGGGATCGACCCAACCCTATTAAACATCTTCGAAACCATAGAAGCTCGTTTCCATTGAGGAATCAAGTGTATTGTATAAAATATCAAAACCTTCCTGTGCACTATCTCCATCACCTAAAACTTTACAATCACATCACAAATGTGAACTACTTCTACAATAACTACATTTGAATGGAATACCAAGGTAGTCAATTCTCTATAGGAAGTGTTTTTCTCTCCACTCAATCTCTAGTGTCTCTGGCAACCCCATGTGCACATCCATTTCAACCAGGACCCTACCAACCTTTCTAGTTGTCGTCGAGAGATTTTCTTTCTCAATCATAATGAACTTGCTAAGGGAATATCCAATGGCTTCCAGCGCCCCTTCATTCCATAAATATAAGAGTAATCCCGGGATCAGTACCCAAAAATGTCTTAAGGAGAAGTATTTTGTAATCGGCTCGAAAGAAAACCACCACCTCTTTAACATGAGGCTACTTGCTCCATTTACCCAGTTCATTTCAAGCAGTGAAGCTACATCTTCTGGTGTGTTACACAAGAACCCCATACAACCTTTTGTTAAATAATATACCTCTGGTACATATCCTAAGACAAGTGACCAAACACACTCCAACCAGATAGCTAATTTTTCCACACATAAATTACCATATGCAAATCTCCCCACTAAGTCGCAAAGCGCCAACCTACAAGTGTCCTCCAGACCAATATCTGAGCATAGGACCATCCTTTTGACTACCTTGTTTGCATCCCACTGTTTGTGACTCTTTCGAGCAATAGAAGGACCAGGAGTCTTGCTTCAAGAAACCGTAGTATCAATCCCTCTATCAACAGTCTATCAACTGTTTCCTGAACACAGTTTCGGCACCCCCTATGATGACTCCAACAGGGTAGGTAAGAAAGTATCTAATGAGGGTGCTAAACCATAATCTCTACTAATTCGTTTTACCTATGAAATAGATGGCATAGCACTAGAATGAAAACCAAATGATTGTAACCCCGTATGCACCCCCATAGAAGTGAGGTTTGGGTTAACTTCTACCTCCTACCAAAGTCCTTTTACTGACTCATTCATTAACTTGCTAACCTCCACATTAATGTTATCCAACCTATTAAGGGCCATCAAGCCTCCACCTGGAGTACACTAATGCTAAAAGGAGGAAATCTAGAGCTATAAATTATCCAAAGTCCAAGGTAAGGGGGTTAATAAATAAAATACTGACCAGTATTTAAGGAATCAGTCCACCTATGATCCACTATCAAATCCCCAAAGAACAAGTAATGGTGAGCTCCACGTTCTGGGAATAAATGATATAGTTTCCAAGAATAGAAAGGAAGAAATGACAAAGAAAACTTAAAAACTATAATAAATATCACCACCCACCTAAGAGCCTCTAAAACTAGCAGTACCCTGCACCAAAAATCCTCCGGGAGGAAAAATAAATGCTAAAAACCTAGCTAGTGAGAAACTAGAGAAGGTGGAATAAAACTACCGGATCCCTCCATATCCTTGACTAGTCAAATGTAGATATTAGGCCTTCGACCATGGCTTCCCACTGGTTAAATCCCACCAAGAAATTTGAAATTCGTGGAAGCTCCCCCTGGTTCGTTTTCGCCTCCCTCCCTCCATCCGTTCAAGCTTTCAATCAAAGTTTTAATAATTTCATACAATTTTCCAATTGGTATTTATGTTTTTGTCCTAAGTTTGAAGTTTTGAGGTTTTATTTAGCTTCATATCGAGGCAAGAGGCTTCAAACTTAAGAAATGAGAAGTTGGAAACTTAGTAAACTAGATATTCAGAAAGCAAGGTGAATTAATGTTAACTTTCAAGTTAGCATTAATTCCAAACATTAAATGTTTAATGTTCTTCACATGCATAACTCATAGTCTATAACATGTTTTGGTGTCTCTTGTGAGCTACCAACTACCCTCTACCCTCCACTTCCACCTCCACCTGGTCACGTGCATGTATTACACCTGAATAGAATCGATTGGCCCGAGTATTGTCCCTTGAACTATTAGATAGATCCACTATCATGGAGGCATTCCTAGTTCCCTCTCTCCACCAAATCGATTCTTGCTCCTATTGTTTGTAAAACAGAAGCACAATTCACACACAGGGTGGTGTGAACCTTTTGAACCAAATTTTCTTGGTGTGTGCTCTGGTTGTGATTACTTTGCTACATGTGTGTTGGCCAAGTTCCCTCTCTGTTTGGAATGATAGAACTCCATCTCATTTGGGATGCCACCCAATCAATAATGTTTTGGTCCATCAGCTTGTTCACCGGCAACAAGAGTTGGTTTCCCCCAACAATCTGGCATTCCATTTTTTATCAGCAAGCACAACTCCATTAGTTTATGTGGAAAGTAAGTTAAAAGCACAATTAATTTCATGGAAACTTTGTGTTAGGAACAAAATGAAAATTTTCAAAAAATGGCTCGTTGTGTTTTTAATTTCAAAACATTAAAAAATGTTTGCATTTGTATTGCTTGATTTTTTGTACAGCTTTCTTGTTGTTGGAGCTCTATTTTTTATGATGGAAGTGCCACTTCTAAAAGATAGAGAAGTTACCCTGGCACTTGATTGTGGAGGAGGAACCACATCATTGACATTTGTTTCTCTTCCTTTGAGCGACGACCTTTGATGATTGAGCCATCATTTCTGTCAAAGCATGTTATTGTTTGAGAAATGACAAACTCAGAAAAATGATTGCAGAATTTAGATGAAAAAACACTAGATATCTCGAGTTTATCCTTGTTGGCACACAATCTCAGTGTTTTACAGTTTTATAGAATGATGGTAAATGAAATGAGACCCAAAATACCCTTATCATGCATTTATAACCCTAAGAAACAACATGTGGGGCTTGCACGTGGGACACACATTCTACGGTAATTTTTTTAAAAACATGAAATAGGTTTTTTAGTGGCAATATTATATCTAGGCTTCTTGTCCAAACTATAAGATGTAAAGAGGTCCTAACTATGATAGAGAGCAGTTGTTACCTTGACACAAAAGCACTAATATCATTCTACCTTCAAAATTGTGCATCTTAAGCATATTGAAGCCAACATTTGCTACTGACTTGTCTTATCTTATCTTATATTTCTCCCTTAAAGTAAAGGTCATTAGGTCTCCCTGAAGGAAACTTGTGAGCCTGAACCTTTACCTTACGATGATACGACTTATTCAATTGCTTGTTTTAGTTGCACCATTAGCATCACAACAAGCACAAGTATAAATAATTCAAAAGTAAGTTTGAAAGATAAACCCAATTGGTGGTAAATCATCAATTATGGCTGGCCAAATATATATTGGAGCTCAAGCATCCTCGAACATTCAAATTGTTTATCAGATGTAGATGGGTGTACTATTATTATTAATTATTGGGTGGGATAAGAAAGTGTCGACGTTAGGATGATAGGTTTAGTTAGTTAAAAGTAGGGTTTATGTCAAACCTTGGTATTATTCGTTCACGAAGGAGGATTGATCTTATTCTTCATCCATACTCCCCATTGATAGAGCCTTGACCTACTCGACCGACTGACATCAGAAGGGTAGGGATTTGTTTTTAGAAGAGGAATAAGTTTTGATTACATGGTGGGTACAATGTTGTTAGAAACTAAATAGAAGGCATCCAAGATCCTAATTCATACATAACCCCATGTGAATGACCCAACAACTTCATTTGACTGAGTCTTTCCATTAATGGTGGAAGCACAAGAAATTTTTCACCCTTTATAAGCATATCTGAATCAAGTTACTTACCAGTAGCATAAGAAGCATGAGTATATTAAGAATGATATTAACCACTAGTGGAAAAGGGAGCAGGAGGAGAGACAACGGAGGTAATGGAGGTAGAGTAATAACCCAATAATCCAATCAATGTTGCTTGTATTGTTTTTTTCTTGTGATTTCCAATGTTGGTTTATGCAGTGTGTGTTAACAATGATTATGTATTGTGAAATGTAGTTTGCAAGGTCGAAAGATTATTCTCTATGACTTTGGTTCTCCTCATCTCTTGAGTAAATAAATGGACACACACAGGAAAACATTATTGAAAACACTTAGTGTGCATTTACTAGAGAAAATAAATGGACTCACACATGCAGAAGAATAACCATTGTGAATAGTTATCACATAATTCAACCGCATTCATATCTGAGTCAGTTGTGGGTTCTCCAGTGTTGCACCTCTACTCTCTATGGTGTTTACAGTTCAAGGTTGCTTTGTCACTGTACGCAATATCTAAGAAAATGACATCCCTATCCAGGCTTACATGCATCGCATTTGGGTGAGTGTAATGGAGTTTGGTTTATCTCGAGTGGGCATTGAACCTAGAGTGGATGCATGAGAAGCATGCATGCAAACTAGGTGGAAGATGATGCACAACTCGAAATCTCGTACGTGTTAGGGTTAGGTCACCACATGGCTATTAAACACCTTCCTACATGTGGTCATTAAACACCTTCCTACCTAGATGCTCACCACATATTGAGAGGCCACACCTGTGTCGAGTGAATGTTTTCGGGACAGTGGAAGCAATAACCTAGTGTATCAATCATATCATTGGAAATGGCTCCTACAAAAAAATTCATTTCATTTTTTCTAGAACGAAATATTTATAAATAATCTAATACAATGAGATGATTAACCTTCTTTTATAAGACTTTCCTCTTCTAAAGTCTCTATGTTGCATATTTTATTGGTTGAATATTCTGAATTATTTATTTAACACTAAATTTCTTGGTCTAGGTGTAATTTATGTGGATGTGTTTTTATATCCTTGATTATATTGTGATTCTTGGATTTTCATGGGTCAAGTTTGATATTTAAATTGAAAATAAATGTTGTGATGACAACAAACGTTTGTTAAAGTTTGAACTCAGCTAGACTACAACACGTATATCATATAATTGTGAGACTACAACATGTATATCGTATAATTGAGACGCTCCAATCTTCCATGAGACTTTTTGGCAAAATTTAATGTAAGTGGCATATGAATCATGCTCAAAATAATCTCAAATTCCAATGTTGCACTGAAATCCCATTGATGTATGTATGTGTGTGTGTGTAATGTTTCATTGGCATGCCATTAATGTATGTGTGTGTGTGTGTGTGTGTGTGTGTAATGTTGCATTGGCATGCCATTGATGTATGTGTGTGTGTGTGTGTGTGTGTACATACATATACAAATATGTATGTATATATGTGTGATAAGTCGGGACCATACATGCATACACACATACATACATACATACATATCACTGTGATTCATAGTTGTATCCACTCTTTTCTAAAATTAACATCAACGATCTAAATTAAAATTTACAATCCTACATTTGCAGAACGAATGCATGCATTATTAGTTTTTAACTTGTCATTATAAGATCTTAAAAAGCTAAGGATGGCTAGTAATGGTTCAATGATAAGAATTTATGGTATCATGGTAATTAGAAAAACTAGAATTTGAATTTACCCCTGCTTGACTGTTGGAAATATAAAGGCCAAATATTCTGAATTCCCTTCATTTTAAGTTTTATGTTTATAGTGTATCATTTTTCACATGTGATATGCATTGATATTTATTCATATTTAGGCATTTCAGACCCTTATTGTATCCATACAAGGAGAAAGTGATGGAACAACCATATTTTAGAGATCAATTTCATGAGGAGACAGAAGTTCAAAATGTCAGTCAACATAGAAAAACACAAAAGTTGTATGCATCTAATAGACTTCCTCTGTTGGCAGGGACTTCCTGCCCTTTACAACTTGTCTTGTTGAACATGGTATCGACTTCTCACACCACATGGTGTGGATTTGGTTGATGTGGATCACCAAGTGTTTGGGTTGGTTAACATTTGTGCCTTAAATGATGTTGACAAAAACATTTTTTGGGGATTCGTTGACTCAAGAGTTCTTAGAGGTTACTTGGCCCCTATGTGACAATCTCTATAATGTTCAAACTCATGAAGATATGGAAGGCTTGTTACTTATTATAATGTTATTGAGAGACTGTTTATTAGAATGGCATGAAAGGTATATTGGGTCTATACAACCCTAACAAATTTCATAGCAAGGATTCTTGTGAGTTGTGGTTCACTTATTTCTAGAAAAATAAATAAAGGATGTTGAAGTGACTTCATCGAGTGATACTCATTGAGAAAAACTTATTTTTCTTTAATTATGGCACAAAAAGGCATTCTCAAGATTTGGGAGAGCTTAGCCTCTTTGACCATTAGCCTATTGTATTCTTTATCTCATGGGGCATGTATTCTTTATCTTAAAAACACTATTTTTGAAGATGTACATGCCATGCACCACTACTTCCTGCGTATGTACACTAGCTGCACCACTACTGCCCATGTACATACGCTAGTTGCACCATTACAGCCCATGTATGCCCACAAAAGTTGCAAGGGATTCATTGAGATTACGGGCTATTGGGTAGTTTCCCA
>CBVK0102424426.1:0-17686 GCA_900067695.1 Picea abies | reverse complement strand
TGGCCACATAGAGAAGAAGGGCGCCTCATCCCTAGATTTTAGGGAAAACTGCTAATTTTAGATCAAGACTCAACTCCCGGTTCTTGATTTTCTCGATTTATTCTTGATTTATTCATGATTTATTTAAACTCCCCCATGAAAAAACTCATCTATTATTGGGGAATGCGCACCTCCTCTTTGAGTGAGAGATTTATTCCTTAATTAATGATTTTTGTTGTTACTATTATTAATAACTACTATTTCGGGTTAGTTAAGTGAGTTGGAACTGCTTCTCTTGTCAATTAAGTGAGCTTAAGTGAGTTAATGCGCATCACTTGAATCTTGTGGACATTAATGAGTGTGTGGCATGTATCTTTAGTGGTCTAGGTCGAACTATGTGGTCTCCCTTAGCTTATGACACCTATTTTAGCTATTTCTAGCTTTTTTTTACTAGAATTTCTATGTTGGAAATTATATATATTCACCTCCTCTCTTCTTTTTGAGGATGGTTGCTCATGTATATTCATTTTGATTAATATAATTCTCTGATTTATGGAGCAAAAAATTTCTCTCATCTCTTGAATATAAACAAATTGTTTGTGTTCAATTTAACTAGAATTCTAGATCTATTGGGGTTTCTGCAAGAATTCTACAAGACACACTCTCACATTTAATTTTCAATGTTGTAAGATAAGGAAGAAAGGATCGGTAAGATTAATTGAAAATGCATATAGAACCTCAAATAATGTATATATCATCAATGATATCAAGGGAGAAAAATGTTGTATGGGACAAATAGATGAGAATTGGTTATGGCATAGAAGAATGAGCCATATAAACTTTGATAATCTAGTAAAAATAGGCACCAAAAAAGCAATAAGAGATATTCCAAAGATTGCTAAGACTTCAAACATTCTTTGTAAATAATATCAACATGGGAAACAGACAAGAGAAAGCTTCAAATCAAAGGAGTACTCAACAACAAATCCATTGGAATTTGTTCATATAGATCTTTGTGGGCCTACAAGAACACAAAGTCTACAAGGTGAAAATTACACCATGGTGTTCATTGATGATTACTCTATAATGACATAGGTTACATTTATAAAAGAAAAATATGAAGCATTTGAAAAGTACAAATCATTCAAATCCTTGATTTAAAATGAAACTGATTTGAAAATGAAGTGCTTGAGATTAGACAGAGGAGGTGAGTTTATCTCAAATTAATTTAAATAATTTTGTGAGCTTCATGGAATAAAAAGACATTTTTCAACTGCAAGAACTCCACAACATAATGGAGTGGTAGAAAGGAAGAATCGAATTGTACAAGAGATGGTTATAACAATGTTGAATGAAGTTAATCTATTAGACAGGTTTTGGAGAGAAGCAGTCAACATTCTAAACAAAGGGAAAATCAAAATCAACAACAACAAAACACCTTATGAATTATGGAAGGGTAGACCAACAACAGTTAAATACTTCAAAGTTTTTGGAAGCAAGTGATACATAAAGAGAGATGATGAGAACTTGGGAAAATTTGAATCTAGATATGATGAAGGTATCTTTCTTGGTTATTCGTCAAGAATTAAGGCTTATCGATGTTATAATAAAGCATTGGGAAAAATCGTAGAGAGCTCCAATGTGAAAGTGGATGAAGTAGAGCATCAGAAGGTGAAAACACATGTTCAAACAAAGGATCCAAGTTGCAAAGAAGAAGAATAAGGAGACGAAAATGAAGAAGAAGAATCAGAACGTCAAGATACAAAGACACCATCAAGATTTGTATGAAAGTATCATTCGAAAACTTTAATACTTGGTCATAAAGATATGAGAGTTCAGACTATAAGAAGAATAGAAAGTGCAGTAGAATATGCAAACTTATCTTTTCTATCTTAAATATATCCTAATAACTTTAAAAAATCTAGTGAAGACAAGCATTGGATTGATGCCATGGAAAAAGAGTTGAATCAAATTGAGAAGAATGAGACATGGGAACTTGTTCCAAGACCAAAAGATAAAAATGTGTTTGGGACCAAGTGGGTTTTTATGAACAAGTTAAATGAATATGGACAAGTAATAAGAAATAAATAAATATTGGTTTGTAAAGGATATGCTCAAGTTGAAGGTATTGATTCCGAAGAAATCTTTTCCCTGGTTACAAGACTAAAAGCTATCATAATATTTTTGCCATTTGATTGTTTCAATAACTTCAAAGTATATCAAATGGATGTCAAGTATGTCTTTCTCAATGGAAATTTAGAGGAAGATTCAGTATACATTGAACAACCAGAAGGATTCTTTTTATCAAAAAATAAGGATCATGTATGCAGATTGAAAAAAGAACTCTACGGGATAAAAACAAGCTCCCAAATCCTGGTATTCAAGGCTTGAAAATATCTACAACAACAAGGCTTCAAAAAGGGAATTGTTGATAGTAATATATGCATCAAGACAGTAGGATAAAATCAATTGATTGTTGTGGTTTATGTAGATAACATCATTTTTGGAGGCAATATGAACAAAATGTGCCAAGAGTTGCAATAGAAATGCAAAATGAATTTGAGATGTCTATGCTTGGTTTACATATTTCTCAATTCGACAAAGGCACATTCATTTCACAAACCAAGTATATCAAGGAAATTGAAGAATTTTAGAATGGAAGAGTGTGCACCAATAAGCACACTCATGGTCGCAGGTTGTAAATTGAGAAAAGATGAGGAATCTATGGAAGTAAATCAAAAATTGTACAGGCCAATGATTGGCAGCCTACTATATATGACAACATCAGGACTAGAAAATATGCAAGCAGTAGTATTGGTTGCACAGTTTCAAGATGGACCAAAAGAAACTCATGTGCAAGCAGTGAAAAGAATATTCATATATGTAAAGGACACCTTGGATTTTTCCTTGTAGTACTCAAGAGGTGAATATTTTACTCTAACAACATATACAGATGTGGATTGGGAAGGTAGTGTTGATGATAGGAAAAGTACAAGTGGAGGAGCATTATTTTTGGGCAATAGTCTAATGTCATGGTTGAGCAAGAAATAGTCTTTGGTTTCTCTATCCATAGCAGAGGTCGATTATATAGCAGCATCATCATGTTGCATGCAAGTTATTTGGATGAAGTAGACTTTGAAAGACATTAAGGTAGAATATGAACACCCAATCTCAATAATTTGTGGCAACACAAGTGTAATAAATATTTCAAAGAATCATGTTATTCACTCAAAAACAAAACATATTCCAATCAAGTATCACTTATTAAGAGAGAAAGTAGAAGAACAGAATATCAAGTTGGAATATATTGTCACCAAAGAATAGATTGCAAATATTTTCACAAAACCCCTTTCCAAAGAGACATTTGAATAGATCAGGTAGAAATTGGGAGTAATATTCATCTCATAACTAAGTTCTTAAAGAGAAGCACAAGCTTGAGGGAGAATCCCTTTGCCATTGATATCAAAGGGGGAGAGTTGTAGACATGGGGAGAATTATTTCTATGTCTGGTGGACTATGTGTTTTGTTGCAGGATTGTCATCAATGACAAAGGGGGAGATTGTTGAAATCATCGTCATTGGTGTCAAAATATTAATTATGTCATTGATGTCATATTATGGCATTAGAATACACACAATATTTCCAAGATTGATTTATGTATATAGGTCTACAAGTATATTAAAAAATGTGTGCATGTGAAAAAAAGTAAAAAGTGAAATGGTGGTTTCAAATCCATGGATTTGGGGTATTTTCCCATGGTTTGGGGTATTTTCCCATGGTATTTGGGGTATTTTCCCTTGGTATTTGGAATTAATTATTTAATTAAGGAACATGTCCCTTCATGAATGGTTATGAAAAGGTATAAAAAGATAAAGCATTCAAACAAAGTGTGTGTGTGAAAAATGGATTAGCAAAGACTAAATTGCAAAATCAGTTTTAGGTCACCTTGGAATTTTCGTGATAACTTTTTTTCTAAGATGTTTCAGATCTTGAAATTTGGAATCGACAGAGAAGAGATCTTGGGACCTTCTCTATAACTGGTTTTCAGGGATATCTTAGAACTTGAAACTTTGCAGAGCCAGAGGAGAGATATTGGTGTACATGTGGTACAAATTTCATATTTGGTTTCACTATACTTGCGGAGATATTCCCTGTGGAAGTTAGGGTTCTTGAATGATCTTGAAATCAGTTTCAAACAGGTCACCTTTGAACTTTCACTATAACTTGTTTTCTGGGATATTTCAGTCCTTGAAACTTTGCAGAGACAAAGGAGAGCTCTTAGTGTACATGTGGTACAAATTGCAGATGTTGGTTCACTATACTTTCATAGATATTCCATGTGGAAGTTAGGGTTCCTAAATTCTCCTGAAATTTGTTTCAAACATGTTAGCTTGGAACTTTTGCTATAACTTGTTTTCTGGGATGTTTAAGAACTTGAAATTTTGCATAGACAAAGGAGAGATATTTGTTTACATGTGGTACAAATTTCAAATGTTAGTCCGTTGTACTTTATGAGATATGTTATGTGGAAGTTATGGTTTTTGAATGGTCCTAAGATCAGTTTCAAACAATCATCTTGGCATTTTCACTATAACTTCTTTTTCTTAGACTCTTAAGAGTGTGAAAATTTCAAAGAACAGAGGATACATATAGAATTACCTCAGGCAACATTTTCATAATCATATTTTCAAATTGGATACGTGGCATGTTAAACAAATTGATTCTTGGGAAGAGGCCCAAAACAACAAGCTTTGAGAAAGTTACCATTTCGAAATTCAAATTTTGGTCAGAACTGGTAAAGAAAAAAAGTAGTGAGCAGACATGGTGAAGACTGAAGCAGTGAGTAGAACTAGTGAAGGTAGAAGCAACAAGAAAACATGGTGAATGCAGAAGTAGCAAGCAGGCTCGGTGAAGGTTGGTGGAGCTCAAACAAAGAGATTGGTGTCTCTTACTAAGTTGGTGCCTGGTGGTGGGGATTGGTGTCTCTGATACATTGGTTGTAAAACTTTAATGACAAAAATCAACAAGCTAATAATCTGTCATACACTTAGCAACCTAGAGATAATTGTCTTGCATGAGCTCTGAAAATGTCTAAAACCCACATCCAGAAATTACCATAAGCATAAATACGCATTGCTAAGTAATTATGCAGTGGAATAAACACATTGAACAACATTCAATCAACCATGAATAACTCAGAAATTTAGGCAATGCCATGGAAACCCAATGAGAGAGAGAGATTTATTATTCAGCTTCAAGAAAGTACATATCAGCAGCAATAACACAATTTCCAGCCAAGAGAAAAACCTCTTACAGCACCCAAAAACTATCCCAAAAATTTTTGCCTGGATTTTTGTGCCAAGTCTTTACTATTGTACAGCCCACCCAGAAAAAAAAAAAAAACACCTCGAAAAAAAATCCAAACAATTGTTGTATGTAATCTTCTTCAGCAACAAATATCCCAAGCTGGCTTGATTTATGTGCCAACACTTGCCTTGATTTTCATGCCCTATTTTCTATTGTACAGATCCGTACAGTACGACCTCCTTCACAGCAATAAATTATAGCACGAATAAAAAACAGAAAATCCTCCTTGGGATTTGTGCCCTAGATTTCTTGGAAAATGTACCCTCCTTGCTACCATCTTTCCTATCTCAAACTTACTCAGAAAATCTCTCAAACTCCTCTCAATTTCTTGCACACTACCCAATGCATTCTTTTATAAAATCTGAAGATGACCTTTTACCTCCCAAGTGTCTTTTCACCTTCCCCAACCCTAGATCCAAAGGCCAAGATCTAATCTTGCCTTTACAAGATCAAGGGCCATGATTCATTCCCTCCAAAATAAATCACTTAAAATATTAAAGTACATTTCATTTTATTACATAAGTGCACTTTATGAAATAAAGTCACTTTAATATTAGAAGGTACACTTCATTAAAAAAGTCACTTTAATAAAAGAACCACTTTTTTACAACTTTATAAAAACCCATTACAAAGTTAAGTGCCTAGTAGTGTAGGTATAAGGTAACTTATGCATACAAGACAAAACATGCGGAGTACCTCCCGAGTTAAAAAGCTAACATTGGTGTCTATGAATATCTGTAAGAATAGGTTGGTGATGCTCAAACAAAGAGAATGGTGTCTCTTGCTAAGTTGGTGCTTAGCAGTGAGGATTGATGTCTCTGGTAGATTGGTGTCTACAAATATCTATAAGAGTAGGTTGGTGCCTACCATGATTTGTATTAGTGGATATTGGTGTCTCCAATAGGTTGGTGCATACAAATATTTGTAACGGTAGGTTGGTGCCTACAAATAATTATATAGATAAGTTTTGTGATTTTCTCCTAAAATGGTTTCCACATAAATCTTGTGTTCCATGTTCTACAGTTAATAGATCTCATATGTGATTGTTTTCTTATGGTTCCTGAATGTTTGAAAAAGAAAAAGAAAAATGTCTTATATTGATTCACCCCCGCTCCTCTCAGTATAAGTGTGTGCTCAATAATAAGTGATTTTCTTTCGAACCTGGATCTATTTTCAAATATGTGGTTTACCGAAAAAGATGGTATTACTATTGAAGAATACATAATATATATATGGGGAAAGTGTTGAATATTTTGGGTAGATTTCAAATACGATGCGGCCATGTGGTGGAATTTTCTTAACCATGATAAAATGAAAGCACTTTCTGATGAAGAATATGAAAAAGTGTTTTTAGACAAGTAGTCTCACATTGTGAAAAAGGATAATAAGAGAACTAGAGATTTATTTCCATATGGAAAATTCATATTACAGGTTTGTGGATGTATTCAACAAGAGAAGGTCATTGTTTTCATTAACCCTAGTTCCAAGCATAATCTCATCAATGTTAATTTGGCCAAAAGATTGCAAGTTTCTACAAAGAATATTCAAAGAAAATTGTTTGAGGGTGAAAATGATCAATTTTTTGAGAGAGTTGAAGATTACTATGGATGAATATGTGTTGCATTCAAAATTGTATGCTATAAATATGAATGATGTGGATGTTGTGTCAGGATATCCTTGGATGGACTCAAGTGGTATAATTAATATTAATGCGCAAAATAAGTTTTTGAAGTTATGGTACAAGAAAACGAAAATTGCATTGCAGGATATTTATCTTATTAAACAAGAAGGGCGCAAAGAGATACATGAAGAAGTCCTTGAAAAGGAACTAATTGCAGTACCTAATGACACATCAAAAGAACAGTCAATGGTTCAATAAAAAAAAGAGCCTACATAAGAACTTGAAGAAAATCCCCAAGAAAGGCATAAAAGGAAGAAGTGAAGGAACCACATGTTGAAGGGTCAAAGAAAGAAGCATTGATAATCAAGGTTTTTGTATATCGCCACCCATGCCACAAGGAGAAAAAAAAATCATCAAGGCCAGGACATGAGCGTCAACAAACTTACTATGGCTCAACATGGAACCAAAGAGGCAACTAGTATGGAGGCACATGGAGGACTAAAGAAATGCATGGAGATATTGTAGTGTAGGAAACACATGCATCCCAAGAAGAAATCAAAATCTAGATCGAGGAAAGGCCACAGTTGGACCCCATGTCCACATTTCACTAGGATGGATGGATACTCGTGCATGGTACCAGTTGACTACATTCCTCAGTAGGTCATAGTATATGGATTTTTCCCATGTTTTGAGGATGAAACATGCAAAGGGGGATGGAATGTAATGCACCTAGGGAGGGTAATATGGGGTAATATGGGGTACCTAAGGGGATAATGAATGTAATGTGGCCACAATATTAGAATAGACCCACTATGTAATTAAAAGAAAATAATATAATAATAAGGGATGGTTGGAATAGAACCCTTAAGAATACTCATGAAAAAATATAAATACACAAGTATCATTGTATTGGATATGCGTTGAATTGTATTATTTTGTAGCAAGCATGACTTGTGGAGTGATCTTTCCATAATATGTATTTAATGGTATTATCCTACTATTGAGGGGTCCTAAATCCCTTTAACTCAAAATCATGAACCAAACCCACCACAGAGGCCCAATTAGACTCTGCAGCGTTTGATGGTGGAATGGTTCTCCATATCTTTTGACCCAGCTAATTTATCGATGGGTTTACGTAGTGATTGACAGGATATCTTCTTATGAAAGTTCCTCCTTCAGTTTAAACATTATATTTTGTATTTTCTCTTATTAGATGGGTCTAATTAGAAGATGTGTGTTGGTATAAACCAGCTAGTAAAATGGGGGATTCTTAACTACTGAAGAAGGTTGAGCTTGGGATAACCCTAGTGCTCAAGCATGCAGACAAATATATACACACATGTGACAAGCCTAGTACTAATACATTAACTTGTTGGTATTTCAATTATTGACTGACATACAATTATCGAAAGAAAACATACATGCAATAAAATGATGGCAAGAAAAATAGTTTCCTTATCTCTAGCATTAATCACACTTTAACACAACGATTTGCTTTCATCATTAGAGACAAAAACTACAAAAAAAATATTAAAACAACTAACTTATCGATAGATTTGAAAACTCTTAATCATTACAGCATCCATTCATGAAATAAAGTTGGAAGTAATTCCTCCTCAAATCCAATCACACAACGCCT
Source organism: Picea abies (assembly GCA_900067695.1). Taxonomy (NCBI): domain Eukaryota; kingdom Viridiplantae; phylum Streptophyta; class Pinopsida; order Pinales; family Pinaceae; genus Picea; species Picea abies. Next base: position 9,080 of record CBVK0102424426.1, on the reverse strand, counting down.
TTGATGAAAAACAGAAGTTTGTCTCCGGTCCTAAACAGGACTTCTCAATTAAGGTAGTTCGGAAATAGTTCTTTACAATTACAAAAATGAGGGTCTTTTCCAAAACCATAGACCTTTACTAAAAGTTCAATCCTCTTATTTATAATGAATCATTAACTAAAAATAGCTATCAAAAGTGCAAGGTAAGTAAAACAAAACATTGCCACATGACACTTTCATCTCTCTGTCTTCTAAGAATCATCAAATAGTTTCACTGAAGTGGATGACTCTTCTCATACTCTGACCATTTGACGAAGATTTCCTCACATGTGTTGGCATAAGGGAACCTATGTTGGTCCATCGGGGTTGAAAGGATTTCTTTTACTTCTATTTCCCATGCTTGATACTTGACTATTTTGACACTTAACCGCTGCAAAAATGATCGAGCCTTGATCAGACTCTCCATGAAATGTTGTACCTAACCTGGAACCATGCTCACCACCTTTCCTATCTATGTTTTCCATGATGTGTCTTGTTCCGCATGTTGCTTGACTATGTCATGCAAGTCGATAAAGTCCTCGGGTGAGCCAAATTCTGGGAGGTCGATGTCTTTCATCTCCCAATTAATCTTTTCCCATTTCTTTTCACAATCGGCTCATTTCTCCTGAATCTCCCGCTAGGTTTCCTGGGCCATTTTCACCCAGTATTTTGTCACTTTCCTGAAAGATCTATGTTGTTTTCCCTCAGCACTTGAATGCCCTGCTCTTCGACATCTCATCCCTTTTGGACTGAGTTGATGTAATCGATCATTTCCACTGCTTGGTGAGCCTTCTCATACCACCTTTCCACATCCTTGCAGGTCGTTAGCGCCATAAGGGTGTCTTCTTGGAAGTCATCTATACCTGCAGTGAAAAGGTGTCGTTCATTCATGAATTTGTCATAGGCATCTTGAAACTCACTTCTCAAAAATGACATAGCTTGTGTGGAATCCTGATAGTATTTTTCCAAATGATGCAGATGCTTCAGTTCCTTAAGTGCAATGACTAGCTCCTTTTCATCTATTCTTTCTCTATCCAAGGTGGCATCTGTGATAGCCATCTCTATGCCGATAAGCTCGGACATCTTGGCGTGTTCTGTTTTGAGCAGTTTTTCCTCGGTGGTGATGAGAATCGAACTATCCAACGTAAGCCTCCTCTTCTTAGTGGTTCTCTTCATGGTGGATTTTCTCTTTTGGTCATAGGAGATTTCTTGTATATCGGCGACCTCATCAACAGGTTCAGGGATTTGTTTCTCTTCCCAAGTTAGAGTATTTCCCAGGCTCTCAACTATGCGTATTTGTTCTAGGATGGGTTCTTGAACTTTTTCCATATGTCCTGATGGATCGGCTTCCATTTGTTTCTCAACGACTGGTAAGGTATCGGCCAAAACTGAAGAACCATGGGTAGTTTCGGTACTTGCCTGGAAATCGGCTGTTGAAATGTTGATTTCTTGTCGTGGAATTTCCTCTTTCTAGCCACTCGGCCCTAGCTCATCCCTCAAGTTGTCCATTGGGGTTCCTGGCATGTCAAGTAGCTCAATGTCTAAGGTACTTTCAACCTCATGCTCTCTCTGTGAAAGGCTCTAAATTGGAGCATCATGACCTAGGATAGATGCCCTCTCAGGTTCTTTTTCCTCTGTAATCTGCACTGGAGTCAGCAGGGACACCTCCGAACTCTCCTCATCAGCATATATGGTTATTAAGTTGAACAATGGATTTGGTACACTTGTCCTTCCTGATGTCCTCACTATCTCAGGGTGGGTTGAAATTCCTCCTGGTGATCTGATCTATGGTGATGGAACTTCAGGGTTTTATGGCCTGGTGATTTCTTCAAGTTGTATCAGCTCTAGGCTACTTGGCTCTCCTCTAATTTCGATTGGGTCATCAGCGGGAATCCTTGACATATATACTAGATCAGGATATTTTTCAATTGATCAATGATTCTTTGTGCCCCTTCTAGCAAGAGAAATCCCCTTCTTTGTGCCTCTGTGGTCTCTGTCGCTCTGATTTCTTTCCTTCCTCTAAGGGCCTCTTGAGTCGACTGCTCTATTTTCTACACATGTTCATCCATGCTCATGGCCTTGAACCTGGTCATATTTGGGTTGTCCATCCTCTGTGCTACCTCTTCCCAATCCTGAGTGCACTCTGCGAAAATTTCATCCTCAAACTTATCATGAGCGTATGGCCAACAGGATGATACACATGAAGCATGTTGGAGGACCGTGCCTTTAGGGTCGTGCTTGCCAAATCGGCCTTTCAGGAACCTGAATTCAAGTTGGCTCAACCCTACCTGTTTGGCTTGAGCAGTGTCCCAACTCAAGTTAACCATCCCATACCAACCATTTCTCTGATTGGTAAACTTTTTGTCCTCCTTCCACCATGAGGCCATCAGTCGGTTGGTGTCATGGAATTCATATAACTTCACCATGAAGTATGTGTTTAGTCACTCTTTTGGGTCTCTGAGATTGTAGTATTTTTGGACTTCTATCGGGAGGAAAACTCCGACACACCCACCATTCTCATCGTTGATTAAAAAAATTTGTGCATCTGTATGGTCGATTAGCCACTTCATAACCTCTATGCAAGGGAAAACAAGGGTCTGGTTGTCTACCATGTGCAAATATGATCGTCGAATGTTTGGGAACACCTGGTAATCAAGCGCCCTGACATCTGGGTCACTGTGTGGGATATACTCTAGGTACTCCTCTCGGTTGATTATGTTGAAAAGGTCCCCCCATTGTGGGAGCTTTACTTTGGATCTGGTGCTTTCTTCAGTATCACTGAAGATTGGAAGTTGGACAAAGGCTTTCTTTGTTGAGGTTTTTATGACTGGCTCTGCCCTGGGAGTGTATTCCAACTGCCTCTCCACACCAGGAGAAGAACCTTCACCTGTATCATCTTCCTTTATCTTGGGTGATCTCGGCGAGCATCTGGTGGTTGGATTTCTCGACGGTATTTTACCTGCAACTAGAACATAGTTTAAAGACCGTGTAAGAAATCAGATGAATATATAAATCACAACCGTCGAATTGATAAACTTTAACACATACCTCTACAGCTTGTTTAACCTGGTTTTGATAATCTGGGGATCAACACAATCTCAAGACGCTTGCCTTGCTTCTTTGGATGCTCTAAAATTCAAACTTGTGCACAGAATGAAATTGTTCAAAACCGTTCTAGAGATTTAAATAGGGATGAACTTACCTTGTTGCATCATTCATTCAATTTGGGTTATGAGTGTAGTTTTATTAAATCTACCGCCAGATCTTCAAAGACGTTTAAAATTAAATTGGATTGTGGGTTGAAGGCGTGGATGTGGGTTGTAACGTGGCCTATCGGTGATTTCAAATTGTTCTTGTTATATCGACACACAAGGTAGCAACGAATGCGGGATGAAGCATTAATTGGTTTATTAAATGTTAGAATTTGATCGTATCTTATGTCAAAAACATCTCATCATTTCACCAGTCAATTTGGTGAGTTGGGGGTCGAGATTCTACTTCAAACACTTTTCGTTGATATCTTCTTGCAAAATCTCTAACGCCGATCGATCTTTCCATACAGATATGACGTGGCAAAGCTGACTAGGAGGTGTGACTAAGACCCAAGGAACCTTAATATGACTCGGGATGAAACTAGGCCGTACGACACCCTTATGTGATAAAGACACGTGGCACTCGAGACCAACGTCTTCATTTACTCGCATTAATCGGAATCGGGACTTTCTTTAAGATATACGTTATAAAACCCGATCCTATCTTGCCGATGCCGAAAAGTATCAACGATCGACGATCAGCGATCAGCAAAAAACCTACCCAAGTACTCCCCAATCGACTCTCTCAAAAAAATCCTGATGCTAAAAAGTATCGGGGATCAACGATCGACGATATGTTTATCGCAGACAAAATGATTGTTTTAACCTTTCTAGATTTCCCCGTCCCCAATAAAGCGCATCAGTCATCGGCTATCAGTGATTTATTTAAGGCGTTTGTCAATGTCTATCCTTCTCATATTTTGCCGATGTCGATGGGGATCCACTATCTCTTGAAACTTCGTGGTGAATAACTCACGCAAACCAAATCCACCTTCTACCAATGTCAATGGTGCATCGGTGCTCGATGACTATTTTAGTTGTGTGGCCACTTTACCTGCTTGAATTTTCCCAACGTCCAACATAAGCGTGTTAGGTGTAATGTTAGTTGCAGATTCTTAGTTCAAATGTCAAGTTCCTTTAGACACAAAGTTTCATAAGTTCAAACAAACCTGACTTGATTGATAAGAGTCATGAAAAAAAAAACAAAGATAAACCATTCCCCAAAGTGAAATCAATTCAGATAGTAAAAGAAAACAAGTGGTACCCAAAAAGTGATAAAATTTCATAAGGATTTTAGGGTGTGTTGACGTTCAACAAATGGCGACTTATTGGGAAAAATCATAATCTTTGTTCCTTCCCCAGGCTTAGATGATGCAGAATCCGGTTAAGAACTTAACTGGTTTTGTTTTTTATCAGAGTCTCTTCTATATTTTCATTTGAAATTCCCCTGGTTCATGAATCTGAACCCACCTATGGATTTCAACATGTATTCCACCTTCGTTCATTTTGACCATGACCCATGCCCCTTTGTGACAAGAATTGAGTAAAGCATTCATTAGTACCGGGCCTTTTAATTACCATCATACATTTGTTGTGGTGTTTCTCTGTTGTTAGTGAGCATCCATAGCCCCAGCGGAGTCACCGTGATGTCACAGACCTTGCTTCGCTGCTAGCGAATGTCCATAGCCCCAGCGGAGTTATCTGCATACCCTCTCCCACTTTGCACTCATTTGATATAATTGATTTATTTTTTGGTTGTGATGCCCTGAGCGAGTGGGAGAGGAGGACGTCTGTTATCTGCAAGATGAGATGGTTAAGGTGAAAAAAAAAATCTAGCTCTGTCTTGAGGTACATGTGGTCCTTTCCAACTTACCATCTTTCCCTTCAGGTTTTATCAGACCACCAGGCAGACACTTTATCATTTTCCAAGGTTGTTTATTTGAAAATATTAGATACAAAACCCTTTTAAGAAAACCGCAATTTTCCCAGTGTTTCTTGTGTTGCTTGTAAGCATGAGTCATAAACAGAGTTTGCTACACTGTATTGATTAAGTTCAACCAATTCCTTGCGGAACATAACTTTATTGCACAAAAATACTACACAAAATAAAAACATAAATAAAGTACTCCGCAATCAGCTTGCCTAACACCTACAAAATAAAATAACATGAAAACACACACATTTGTTTTTTTAAAAGAAATATTGTTTTAGGGCTTGAACATTCACTAGGAGGGTGTCTAATTTCCCCCTCAGATTTTGAAGCTGATACGTGTCTGCCCCAAATTTCTCGGCTGCCTGAAAAGGTATAAGCCATAGATTTTGAAACTTCAAATGTTTTCCCTTTGGTTCATTTTTCCTATCCCATTTCAGGACTAAGTCTCCTACTTCAAAATTCTTCTCTCTGGACTTATGCATGTCAAACCACCTTTTAACTATTTGTTGATGAGTGACGAACTTTGATTTTTCTTTCTCCCTTTCTTCCTCTAGCATGAGGAGGGTATCAATCCTTTGTTGAATAACCGATGAGGGTTGTCCTCTGGAACCATGAGCAAGCTAAAGAGACGGAAGATACAGCTCGTTAGGGAGAATGGCTTCTTGTCTGTATACCAGAAAGTATGGGGAGTTCCCTATAGCTTCCTTGGGTGTTACTCTATCGTCCCATAATTCATTATGAAGTGAACTATGCCAATTGCTCTGATTGTATGCAACTATTTTCTTCAATACCCTCACTAGGTTCTTATTGGTTGATTATGCCACTCCATTCCCCTGTGGATAGTAGTTTGCAGAGTATCTAATTATGATTCCTTTATCCAAAGAAAAATATGTTAGCAGGGTGGAAGAAAATTAAGCAGCATTATCAAAAACAAGAGCGGAAGGCACACCGAACCTTGTGATCAACTGTTTTTCTATGAATTGAATTAGCACTTTTTCATTTACATGAATCGGAGGGATGGCCTCTACCCATTTCGTGAAATAGTCCATAGTAGTTAGTATGTATCTATGTTGTTTTGAATAACTCGGTGTAATTTCTCCTATGACATCTAACCCCCATTGCTCGAATGGTCTGGATATGGCCACTGGTTGGAGTGGGACAGCTGCTCTATTTTTCCTCCCTGTGCTTATTTAACAAGTTTTACAGTTTCTAGCGTATGTATGAGCATCCCTAAACAAAGTAGGCCAGTAATAGTAAGCTCTTAGTATCTTGTGAGCAGTGGTATTCCCAGCAAAGTGTCCACCTGCAGGACCATTGTGGAGCTCCTTCATAACCTTTTTTGTGTCTGCACGTTCTAGACATCTCAAAATTACCCCATCATAATACATGTGGAAGAGCACCGAATTAATGAGGCGATATTGTGTCGATTTTAGTCTGAGAGCTCTCATTTCCTTAGGGTTTAGTTTTTCTGGGCAAGTCCCATGATGCAGGATATAAGTGAGTTTATCATACCAAGACTCATGCCCTGATGGAACATATAAAGCTTCACTACACCATAACGCCAACTCATTCTCCCACCTAGAGTCTTCATTTACTTGGTCTTGGGCTTCAGCAGCCAGTTTACACAATCTCTGTCCCTTAACCAATTTGGCAGGTTTTATATCTAGATCAAATTCTTGGACAAATTCCATCTTGTTTCCTCTTCTTTCCCCCATCTCCCATTGAGTGAATAGGGATTGAACTATAGGATGAGACACAATGACTTTGGTGTGATTTTTCAGGATGTAAGATCTGAAATGTTTTACTGCTTTGTACACTGCATAATCATGTTTGTCTATAGCTGGGTAATTTATTTCGTCCCCTTGGATATTAGTGCTCATAAATGCAACTGGTGCCTCATTGTTTTCATCATCCTTATGAGTCAATACTGCAGCTAAAGATTGGTCGGAGGCAAAAGTATAGAGGAAAAAATCTTTGCCAAAGTCGAGACTTCACAACACTGGAGCTTGAGATATTGAAATATTAATGTTGTTGAAATCACTTTTTCGTTTGTCATCCCACTTAAATTCAGCATCTTTGTGGATCATGTTTTGTAAGGGTTTGATAGTTTCAGCGAAATCGGGGGTGAAATTCCTCACAAAATTGATTTTCCCAAAGAAGGATTGCATAGCCTTTTTGTTGTGGGGTAAGGGAAGTTGAGCTATTGTCTTAATTCGTTCTGGGTCTATGTGAATTCCTTCTTGAGATATAATATGACATAGTAATTTCCCTTCCTCGACACCAAAGATGGTTTTCTTAGGGTTTAAAGATATACATATTTTCTACACCTTTTGAAAATCAGGGTTAGATGTTGGATGTGATCTTCTCTATTCTTTGAATACACAGTCACACCATCCAAATAAACTACTACACACTTGTTGATTATTCCCTGAAATCCATGTTTATGGCCCTCTGGAAGGTTTCCCCTACATTAATTAACCCAAAAGGCATGAGTTTATAAGCAAAGGTTCCCCATTTGGTTCGAAAGGTATTTTTCAATCGGTCTTCCTCTGAAACTAGAACTTGGTTGTAACCTGAAAAACCATCTAGCAGTGAGAAAATCTTAGAACCAGACATGGTCTACAATAGTTGTTCCATTGGTGGGACTGGGTAGTTGTCCTTTTGTGATGCTCTATTGAGGTTTCTGAAATCCACACACAGGCGGATCTCCCCAGACTTTTTCCTGACATGAACCAAATTTGCTACCCAGGCTGAGTGTCTAACCTAAAAGATAATTTTAGCATCTAGTAATTTCCTTAACTCCTGACACATGAGGGGTTTCAGAGATGGGTGGTACTTCTGGAGATTTTGTTGGAAGGGTTTTACTCCAGATTTTAACAGGATTGTGTGTTAGATAATACGACTTTCATAAGTTTTCAGATCTCAGTAGGACCACACAAAAACATCTTGGTATTCTCTAAAAAGTTTGAGATAGGATTTCCTTTCTTCTTTAGACATTGTCTTGCCTAGATTTATATTCTTAGGGTTTTTTGGGGTTCCTAGGTTTATAGTATCGTAGATTGGACAAGAGCTCCCTGTCTTTGTGTTTATTGACCCTTTAAATCTTTCCCTTAAGTCAAAGAGGTTCTCTAAATTGGCTATCCCTTTCGGTATCGTGTGAAACCTTGGTTTGTCAGTTGAGTGATCTATTTCACCTCTTTGTTCATGGGGATCGGTTTCTACTGGTTTCTCTTGGAATACTTCATCGTCAATAGCCAGGTCTTTAAAATTTTCCTGATTGTTTAAGAATTTTATGATCTATTCATCTCCTTCAAAGACCTTCCATTTAGAAATATTGTTGGACATTGATGGTTTGTAGAGCAGTTTCACAGTGAATCGGGAGGCTCATAGTCTTCTAAAGGGGATATCCTTGAGGCAACAGTGTCCAGCGAATCAGCAAGAGTATTCTTTGTTCTGGGGATCATTGTAATGTTGAAGGCTTCAAAATGTTCTATTATCCTGTGCACTTCCTGTTGATAATTCCTCAGGTGGGGAGAGTTGCAATGTATAGTATTATTTACTTGCCTAACGATAATTTCAGAGTCTATGAAAACATTTAGTTATTTAACGTTTAAGTCTATGGGTTTCTTTATTCCTTGAACTAAAGATTCATACTCGGCAGTGTTATTAGTGCATTCAAATTCTAGTTTGCATAACAGGAAATTTTGTTTCCCCTTCGGATCAATGAAGATATTGTTGGATTACTAAGAGGGGGGGTGAAGCAGTAATAGCATAATTATAATCCTTTTTCTTCAAATAATCCAAGTGTTATATCAATGTAGAATTATTATCCAATAATGAGCGATAAGAAATGAACAATCACACGCATACACAGTACACTAGTGTTTTACGTGGAAACCTAAATCGGGAGAAAACCACGGAATGTTTTTTCTTATACGTCTTGAAGAATTACATTCATTGGAAGCACCAACTTCCTTTGTTTCCAGTTGCAACTAGAAGGAGGCTCCAACCCCCTAGTTTCTCAGGCTACAACCTGA
>CBVK0102424423.1:0-21978 GCA_900067695.1 Picea abies | reverse complement strand
GATAGGTTGAACTTTAATGTTTCAACTACCTCCCCTGCAAAGGCCATGCAAAGTTAAGGTGACATCTGACGAAGGATTTCCGTCCAAATTTGATTGAAGGGACGCCACACCTTGGAGGTTGGAGCACGCCTCTGTTGGGTGAATTTTTCTGAGTATATGTACTCAGTTTTTGTTTTTTTTTAAGGTATCGATGGTTGAGCTAGGCTCTCGATTATAAAGTTTTAACGAAGCACTGGTTGCTCTGGATATGTATTAGCACTTGAGACTTCTTGCCTTATGAATGTCAGCTTCTTTCCATCTCTTTGTTTACATTGTGTTAGAATAGCTCGGAATTGGAGGATCCAGTCGAGTTGCGTTGTTATAGGATGATGTATGTTGGATCACTGTAATGGTTGCATTGTTTCTAATCAGTCCTTGTATTTTCTCAATGTTGAATGACTTGGAATTGGAGGATCCAGTCAAGTCACCCCTTCAGTTCCCCGAAACTCTGAACCAAGAAGATCTTTCATTTAGAGTTTTTCTTATGCAAACCGTCAAAAGGCCTATTGCTCGAGGTAGTTTTGCTCACTCCTCTCACCAAGTCTGCCACCTGCTCATCTTACAATCAACCCACTGACTGAAGTTAGATCAAGACCTCCTTTGTTCTTTACATACCAGACCTGGTCGCTAAGTTAGAGTGATTTTGTCCTGGGTCTCTAACCATTTGATCATCCATTAAACTTATCATGACAAAAAACTGATGGGCGTTGGGCTCTACTCCTGTCGCAATCCAGGAGTGACTTCCAACGCTAACTTTTCTGGCACCGTTGCCGGGAACGAAGTTGAATATCTTCCCCGGGATTGAACGACAACGACTAACTGATTCTAAAGATGCATCAGATATCAGAACTATCAATATTGCTACTGTGCACCTAGAAACTCCACTGACACAACTCCACTGGGCGACCCCACTGGATCCAACCCACAAGCGACTCCATTGTTTCAGTCGTGGCTAATAGAGGCAGACACACAAGGTCTACTCCTCAGCTGTCGTTAGCGCCACCTGAAGCTAACCTAGAGAAGATTATCAGAAAGGGAAAGTCCTCTGAAGGCGATACTTCTACTGCTAAAACAAGTATTTCTGGTATTTTCATGATTTTGCAGAAACTCCTACCCCTTCATTTCCCTCTGTTTTATTATCTTTTGTCGGAGTTTCTCGTAGCCTAAATTTCGGGAGCATTCCTGTTGGGTTTTCTCCTCCTAGTCTCAAATTAGTAGGAGAAACTCTTGTCACTCCCCTTTCCCCTGAAGTGGTACCTTGGTTCAGACCCAGCGCCTCTGAACATTCGCCTACCCCGGGTTTTACTACTCCTCCTCCTATTATTACTGTTATTGAGGGAAGGGAAATTTCTGTGCCTTTAAGCCTGCAAGCCTGCTCTCCAGATTTGTTGCAGTTCCCCTCCCATTCTTTAAGCTCAGCTCCTATCTTTCCATTTCAAACCTCATCTCCTCCTAGTTCCCCCAGACATTTTTTTCCTATGGCTGGTGCTAATCCCCCTCTAAATAGAATGGATGCCATAGTAGCTTCCAGATATTCTCTCTTAGTCCTACCTCAACCTGTGAATCCTCTCCCTGGTAGAGATTACCTGAAATATATGCCCAAGTGCATTGGGGAAGAGGACATAACTGCGGAAGAGCACCTGGCTGCTTTCTACAGTTATGCAGACAACCTGAACATTGAAAATGAAGATGTCTAGATGAGAGTCTTCATCCAGAGCCTGGAAGGCGAGGTGAGGAACTGGTTTAGGAGACTGGCCCCTGGATCTATTGCTGGGATTGAAGATCTAGATAGTGATTTCCTGAGGCAGTGGGGAGATAAGAAGGACTTCATGTATTACATGACAGAATTCGGGTCTTTGAAGAAAATGGGAGAGTCTGTCTCAGACTTCTCCAAAAGATTCAATAAGATGTATAATAAGATCCCTGCTGAGATAAATCCCACAAAAGCCTCTACAAAAATTTCTTATGCTAGTGCATTCGACCCTGACTTATGTCTTCTATTGAGAGAAAGAAGAGCTACCTCCCTAGCTCAAATGAAAGATGTAGCCATAGAAGTGGAATCTAATGTATTGGCGGTTGACAGACTGAGGAATAAGACTAATGCAAACAGAAGAAAAGGAAGATCCGAAGCGTCAACTTCTGGCACCTATGTGCCTCACCCTCAAGTGGATGAACTAACCAAGATAGTGAAGTCTTTGTCTGCAGAGATGGAGAAAATGAAGGTGGAGGGGAAGCAAGCATACAGAAATCCTCAAAATGCCGAAAACAAAGGAAGCTTCAGGAGGCCAAACAATATTGCTCCCCTAACTATACAAAGATACCAGAGAGGAAGAGATAGAGAAGACCAGAAAATTCAGGCCCCTCTTCAAAATAATTTTGTGGCTGATGAGGACGAAGAGGAAACAAATGGGCTTGATCCCGAAATCCACTGCTTCGGAGAAATTCCTCCTTTTCCTCATCTCACTCAATCAGCATACGAGGAATCTCTCATGGACAGTCAGCTAAATGAACTTAGCAAGGGAGACAAGGCTAGCAGCAGCCAAAGCAGGTATAACCTGAGGTCCAAGAAAAAGATAGGAGCACCTGATGTTCCTAAACAGCTCACTAGAGAAGAGAAGCCTGCTAAGGAAGTAGCAGACAACAATGAATGTAAGAAGGCCCAACCCCTCTCTCCAATGGTCCAGATTCATGTTCCTGAAGTAAGAGAAATCCCAAAGCTTACATATTCTTTTAACTTTGAGCATGAAATTCAAAAAATTAGAATCCATGTGCCCCTCTCTGAACTGATCAAACATGAAGTGTTCAAAAAATGACTCTTCGAGCTATTACAGTCTGAAGCCTCATGCATTCCCACAGACTCCATCAATTTGCAAGATGAAAAGCCTGCAGTCATTTTGGGTCCTATGGTAGAAGACAGGAATGTTTCATCCCCTCCCTTCTACACATCCTTGAACATACATGACAAGGTATTGCACAATTGTTTGATGGATTCAGGGGCTTCCCACAACCTCATGCCCAAAACTATCATGGAATAATTATGACTAGAAGTCACCAGAGCCTACCATGACCTCTACTCCTTTGACTCCAGGAAAGTTCAATGCCTAGGAGTCATCAAAGATCTGGTCGTGACCTTGTTTCAATTGCCCATGAAAAGTGTGGTTATGGACATTGTAGTGGCTGATGTCCCCCCCAAGTTTGGTATGTTGTTATCAAGATCTTGGATAAAAAGACTGGGGGGAACTCTGTATATGGACCTAACCTATGCTACTATTCTAGTATTTGGAGGGGAACATAGGAGACTATACAGAGAAGCCCAGCTGGCCTATATAATCAGTGATGAAGCCAATCCTACCAACCATCCCATTTTTGCCCTGGACACTGATTTAGGTTCCAGTTTACTACAACTCACTAATTCTCCTGAGCCTCCTCTAAAACTCAGAAAGCATCCCACCACTTCTCATGAATTTTCTTCCCCCATCACCTCCATCTGGAAAATGTTTTTTGATGGAGCCTCTTCCAGGGAAGGTGCTGGTGCTGGAATATTTTTTGTGTCACCTGCTCAGGAAACCATATCCCTGTCATACAAGATAGAATTTGAAGCTACCAACAATGTGGCAGAATATGAAGCTCTTGTTCTAGGATTAAGAGTTGCAAAGGAAATCAGAATTCGGGAGGTAGCAGTGTTCAGAGATGCTGAATTGGTAGTCCAGCAGATCAGAAACGCTTATCAGGCTAAGAATCCTCGACTCAGGAGTTACAGAAATGAGGTATGGGACTTAATTGACAGTTTCTTCTCAGCAATTAACATTTCTTTCATCCCAAGAGAGAAGAACACAGTGGCAGATTCCTTGGCTACATCAGCAATCAATTTCAAAGTGCCCTTGCCACCCAAATTCAAATATGATGTGGAAGTAAAATACAGGACCTCCATACCTGACAATGTCAAACATTGGAAGGTGTTCGAGGATGATATTGAGATCAAAATATTCTTGGAGACTGTCGAAGAATTTTCAGAGATGCATATTGACCAAGACTCTGTCTCTGAAGAAAAGCTTGATGGGGGTAATTTTCTGAATAAGATTGTAGAGCGTAACATTGTGCAGCTGCCCAGCAATCATATTCCAAGGGGACTGGTTCCTTTGGAAAGGCTTTTTGATAGAAATGATGTAGCATTAAAAGGGGAAATCTTAGAGGATGATGCTGATACAACTCAGTGCAACATTGGCACTGAGAATGAACCCAAGTTTGTCAAATTGTCCAGAAGTCTGACAAAGGAGCAGAGGGTTGAATGCGTTGAACTATTGAAGGAGTTTGCTAATGTTTTTGCATGGACCTATGAATATCTCAAAACATATGACACTTTTTTCATTGAGCATAAAATCCTGTTGAAAAAGGAGGCAAAGCCATTTAGGAAGAAGCTAAGACAGATCAATCCTATGTTGTTGCCTATCATGGAGAGGGAAGTGAAGAAGCTGCTACAGGCCCAGATCATCGTTCCATTGATATATTCAGAGTGGGTGGCCAACTTGGTCCCAGTAAGGAAGAAGAATGGAGAAATCAGACTCTACGTAGATTTTAGAAACCTGAACAGGAGCTCACGAAAGGACACTTACCCCTTACCAAAAATGGAACATATATTGCAGAGGGTAACAGGAGTGCCCATGATTTCCATGATCGATGGCTTCTCTGGCTACAATCAAATCTCTATTCTGCCTGAGGACAGGGAAAAGATGGCATTTACCACTCCATGGGGCACCTTCATGTATGCTAAAATGCCTTTTGGATTGATGAATGCAGGGGCAACATTTCAACGTGCCATGGACATAGCTTTCATTGGGGAAAAGGACAAGTTTGTGGTCATCTATCTGGATGACATAACCATCTTTTAAAAATCTAATAAAGAACATTGTTGTCACCTCAGGAAGGTTTTCCTAAAATGCAAAAGTTTTGGCATTTCATTGAATCCCAAGAAATCCATGTTCGCCATGAAGGAGGGAAAATTACTGGGCCATATAGTATCAACAGAAGGAGTCAAGATCGATCCTAGCAGAGTTGAGGCAATACAGACCTTATCAATCCCAAGATCCAGGAAGGAGGTCCAATCTTTCCTTGGTAATATTAATTTTCTAAGGAGATTTTTTTCTAACTTTGTTGAAGGGGTAAGACTTATAACATCCATGTTGAGGAAAGGAAATGAAGTGAGGTGGACTTCTGAATTGCAAAGTTCCTTTGAGCAGATAAAGAAGGCCTTGACTGAAGCTCATGTGCTTATCAGTCCCGATTACTCAAAGGATTTCCTTATTTTCTCCTTTGCCTCACCTGACACAGTGGTTGTTGTTTTATTACAAACAAACGAGGCTGGGCTAGAGCATCCTATTGCCTATTTTAGTAGAGTTCTAAGGGATGTCGAAGTTAGGTACGAAATTATGGAGAAGCAGGCATATTCCCTGGTAAAGGCTCTCAAAGCCTTTAGAACCTATGTCCTGCAGTCGAAGATCATTTCTTATGTCCCCTCAGCCGTTGTTAAGGACATTCTTATTCAGCCTGATATAGATGGGAGGAGGAGTAAATGGATAGCCAAGATCCTTGAGTTTGACTTGGGAATAAGGCCTACCAAATTAATCAAAGGTCAAGGTTTAGCCAAGTTGTTGGTTGAAGCAAATTGCAAATATTTGGGGGTAGGTTTCATCAATGAATGCTCAGAAAATCAGCAGGATCAGCTGTCTGATGTAGACCCTCAAGCAGCGCCCTCGGTTGCTCGATGTCCTTGGTATAAGGATATCATATATTTTCTGCAAGAGTTGCGGCCTCCAAATGGCCTGCAAAGAAACAAGGCGAGAGATCTGAAGCTCAAAGAAGTCAGATACTACCTTGTCGATCAAGTTTTATATTGGAAAGACCCCCTGGGGTGCTTTTGAAATGTATGAATCCACAAGAGGCTGAAAGGATCATTGTTGAATTTCACAGTAGCCTATGTGGAGGGAATCATTTATAGAAGACCACAGCCTACAAAATCCTCAAGGATGGGTATTACTGTCCCACCTTATTCACTGACGTCTGTAGAAAGGTCAGAGCCTACATCAAATGCCAAAGATTTTTAGGAAAGCAACAACTTAAATCTTTGCCTTTAAATCTTGTAGTTGTTTCAGGACCCTTCCAGCAATGGGGCCTAGATTTTATTGGAGAGATCCACCCTGCTTCCAGTGGGTAGAACAGATGGATCCTAACTGCCATGAACTTCTTTACTAAATGGATAGAAGCTATTCCCACCAGGAATGCTTCCCACAAGGGAATCATTCGATTCCTAGAAGACCTCATCACAAGATTCGGCTGCCCAAGCAAGATTGTCACTGATAACGCAGCCTCTTTCAAGGCTGAGCTACTAGCCAAGTTCTGTGAGCAATTCAGGATCAAACTGATTCACTCCACCCCATATTATCCCCAAGGCAATGGTTTAGCAGAGTTCTCCAACAAAAACCTGATAAGGATCATCAAAAGACTATTGGAGGACAACAAAAAGGCCTGGGATTCAAAGTTGAAATTCTCTCTATGGGTTGATCGAGTGACCACAAAGAGATCTATAGGCATCTCCCCTTTCCAATTGGTTTATGGAGCAGAAGTTGTTTTCCCTTCTCAGCTAGCCATTCCTGTAGCAAAGTTCTTCCAGGATTATCAAGAAGAGCCTAATGATATGATCAGAAGAATTCATCAACTGGTAGAGGTCCGGCAGACCAGAGAACAGGTAATGAACAAAATTCAGGACCATCAGCAGAAGATCAAGCAGGCTTTTGACAAAAAGTCCAAGAAGGAAGAATTTCAAATAGGAGACCTGGTACTGAAATAGGATGCTCCTAAACAAGACAATGGCAAACACGACAAATTTGAAGCCCTATGGGTCGGGCCCTTCAAAATCTCTGAATTATTTTCAAATAATACCTACAAGTTGTGAGATTTGAAGGATCAAGAAGTTTTCAATGGCCCTGTGAATGGGCATTTTCTGAAAAGATGTTTTTCTTGAGCCACACATGGCTCATCTGCGGTTGTATATATTGTTTTTCTTTTATCTTTAAATTTTAATTAATGACTCCATAGCCCAACAGCAAGGCACTGAAGCTGCAAATGAGTTCTTAGAGCATCACAGGGATGACTCTATCCCCCATGGAGCCTAATGTTAGCAACAATTCTTCTCTTAGGCATAAGAGTATCCAGGTCTGTAGGTTGCACGACAAGCGCCCAAGCGTAGCACAGAAAAATCTCATTTTCGGTTACCAACCAAGTGAGCGGGTGAATTTATGTTGTCAATGGCCAAGATCCATCTATAGAGCAGATCGACGATAGGCGAGTAATCGCGGTTAGCAGAGTTGCGTCGGGATTAGTGCAATGGATAGCGCTTATATATCACCAAAAAGATCTTAGCCATCCATCCCGGAGGAGTACGTGGCACACGATCGAGCTATATCTCCACTTCACCCTTCGTGACTTTGAAGAGAGAGGACCAACCTCCTCCCAGCTGCGAGATGCGAAGTGTCGAAGGCGTCGAGGACCCGGGCCCACAGTCTTGCTGAGATGATCAGGACTGTCCATCAAAGAGGGGTACATGGCGCGCGATTAGGCTATGTCACCACCTCGCCTTTCGTATCTTTGAAGCACAAGGAGTAGCCTCCTCCCATCCACGAAACATGAAATTTCGAAAGCGCCTTTGGAGATAGGCCCAGGATCACAGCCCGTGGTCACTTGGGGGTGATAGAAAGAATTGCGCAAAGGGCCGAAGCGCTAGGGTTAGCTGCAAAAGGGATCACCGCGTTCTCCAGGGACCAGTTCATCTCGACCTCAATCTCGGTCCTCACTAAAAATGAATGAAGGTGGATGGAGGTAGTTGAAACCTCGGCTCACTCATTAAATGTGAGGCATGGAGGTTTTGGTAGGTGGTATGCCCAAGACCGTCCGGTGTGCAGATTGATCTGAAAAGCCCATGTCGATCTGATGTTCTCGTTTGACCAAAGAACCTGCACATGATAGGTTGAACTTTAATGTTTCAACTACCTCCCCTGCAAAGGCCATGCAAAGTTAAGGTGACATCTGATAAAGGATTTCTGTCTGAATTTGACTTAAGGGACGCCACGCCTTGGAGGTCGTAGCACGCCTCTGTTGGGGCTATTTTTCTGAGTATATGTACTCAGTTTTTTTTTTTTGAAGGTATCGATGGTTGAGCTAGGCTTCCAATTGTAAAGTTTTAACGAAGCACTGGTTGCTTTGGTTATGTATTGCCACTTGAGACTTCTTGCCTTATGAATGTCAGCTTCTTTCCATCTCTTTGTTTACATTGTGTTAGAACAACTTGGAATTGGAGGATCCAGTCGAGTTGCGCTGTTATAGGATGATGTATGTTGGATCACTGTAATGGTTGCATTGTTTCTAATCATTCCTTGTATTTTCTCAATGTTGAATGACTTGGAATTGGAGGATCCAGTCAAGTCACCCCTTCAGTTCCTCGAAACTCTGAACCAAGAAGATCTTGCATTTAGAATTTTTCTTCTGCAAACTGCCGAAAGGCCTGTTGCCCGAGGTAGTTTTGCTCACTCCTCTCACCAAGTCTTCCACCTGCTCATCTTACAATCAGCCCACTGACTGAAGTTAGATCAAGACCTCCTTTGTTATTTACATACCAGACCTGATCCCTGAGTTAGAGTGATTTTATCCTGGGTCTCTAACCATTTGATCATCCATTAAACTTATCGTGACATAAAACTGATGGGCGTTGGGCTCTGCTCCTGTCGCAATCCAGGAGTGACTTCCAACGCTAACAACTTCCATCTCTTTCTCTTCTAAGAATAATCAAATAGTTTCACTAAAGTGGATGACTCTTCTCATACTTTGACCATTTGACGAAGAGTTCCTTGTATGTGTTGGCATATGGGAACCTATGTTGGTCCATCAGGGTCGAAAGGATTTATTTTACTTCTATTGCTCATGCTCCATACTTGACTATTTTGACACTTAACCGCTGCAAAACTGCTCGAGCCTTCATCGGACTCTCCACGAACTATTGTATCTGAACTTTCTCCATGCTCGCCACCTTTTCTATCTTTGTTGTCCATGCTGAGTCTTGTTTCGCATGGTTCTTGACTATTTCATGCAGGTCGACAAAGTCCTCGGGTGAGCCGAATTCTGGGAGGTCAATGTCTTTCATCTTCCGACTAATCTTTTCCCAACTCTTTTCCCAAACGACCCATTTCTCTTGAATCTCCCGTTGGGGTTCCTGGGCCATTTTTACCCAGTATTTGGTCACTTTCCTGATCCGACCTATGATGTTGTCCCTTAGCACTCGAATGTCGTGCTCTTTAGCCTCTTGACCCTTTTGAACCATGCTGATGTAATCGATCCTTTCCACTACTTGGTGAGCCTTCTCATACCACCTTTTCACATCCTTGTCGGTCACTAGAGCCATAAGGTTGTCTTCTTGGAAGTCATCTATATCTATAGTGAAAAGGTGTTGTTCATTCGTGAATTTTTCATAGGCATCTTGAAACTCACTTCTCAAAAACACTGTGGCCTATGTGGAGTCCTGGTAGTATTTTTCCAAATGACACAAATGCTCCAGCTCCTTAAGCACAGCGGCAAGCTCCTTTCCATCTCGTCTTTCTCTATCCAAGGTGGCATCTGTGATATTCATCCCTACGCCGATAAGCTCGGACATCTTGGTGTGTTCTTTGTTGAGCAGTTTTTCCTCTTTGTGATCAAAATCAAACTATCCAACGTAATCCTCCTCTTCTTAGCGGTTCTCTTCATGATGGATTTTCTTTTTCAGTCATAAGCGATTTTTTGTATATCACCAACCTCATCAACAGTTTCGGGGATTTTTTGCTCTCCCCGAGTTAAAGTATTTCCCAGGCTCCCGATTGTGTGTATATGTTCTAGGATGGGTTCATGAACTTCTTCCATATGTCCCGATGGATCGACTTTCGTTTGTTGCCCATCGATTGGTAAGGTATCGACCAAAACTGAAGAGCCAAGGGTAGGTTTGGTACTTACTTAGCAATCGGTTGTTGAAATGTTGATTTCTTGTTGTGGAATTTCCTCTTTCTGGTCGCTCGACCCTAGCTCATCCCTCAAGTTGTCGATTTGGGTTCATGGCACGTCGAGTAGCTCAATGTCTAAGGCACTTTCGACCTCATGCTCGCTCTATGAAAGGCTCTAAATTGGAGCATCGGGACTTGGGGTAGATGCTCTCTCAGGTTCTTTTTCCTCTATAATATGCACTAGAGTCACCAGGGACACCTCTAAACTCTCCTCATCATCATATATGGTTAGCAAGTCGAACAAGGTATTTGGTACACTTGTCCTTCCTGATGTCTTCGTTATCTCGGGATGGGTTGAAATTACCCCTGGTGATCTGATCTGTGGTGGTGGAACTTCAGGGTTTTCTGGCCCAGTGATTTATTCAAGTTGTATTGGCTCTAGGCCACTTGGCTCTCCTCTGATTTCGTTTGGGTCATCAGCGGGAATCCTTGACATCTCTACCAGATCAGGTTTATTTTTCAACTGATCAATGATTCTATGTGCCCCTTCTAGCAAGAGAAATCCCCTTCTATGTGCCTATGTGGTCTTTGTCGCTCTGATTTCTTCCTTGGCTCTGAGGGCCTCTTGAGCTAACTCCTCTATTGTCTCCACATGTTCATCCATGCTCATGGCCTTGAACTTGGTCATATTTGGGTTGGCCATCCTTTCTACTAACTCTTCCTAGTCCTGAGCGCACTCTGTGAAAATTTCATCCTCAAATTTATCATGAGCGTATGGCCAACAGGATGAAACATGTGAAGCATGTTGGAGGACCAGGCCTTTAGGTTCATGCTAGTGAAATCATCTTGTCAAGAACCTGAATTCAAGTTGGCTCAACCCTTCCTGTTTGGCTTGAGCAGTGTCCTTTACCAGATAAAACCCCACATGGAAATCGTAGGCTATGAAGGCTTGCTTCTTGTCCTTTACTAGTGTGGCGTTATAGCCCTGTAGGATAGTCTGATAGCATATTTCTCCCACAATGAGTCGGTATGGGACATGAGCGGGTAGGAGATGCGGTGCTTTGGTGGCCCTGAACACCCTGATATAGGTTGAGCGTTCATCTAAATACGAGTGGCCTACCTTTGCTACCATTTTCTTGGTTGTTGTGGATAGTCTTGGGCATTCCTTTTAAATATGATAAAATTAATACAAGTGATGAATTCATCGCAGATGAGTGCGTAGGATTTTTTATACCTATTCTCCCATAGTATGTTGAAATAAACGTGGATCGGGAACTCCGCAACATGCCATCTTAAATTCATGTCGGCGAAGACATTTCTCGCACATATGACATCGAGCATGTACGAGGCCATGTGGAAAGTGGGTGTTTCCCCTTCTTTCAGCATCTGAGCTTGATGTACACAGATGCTCAATTGTTTGGAAATTATCGCTCCCTGATTGAAGTTGCTCCCGACGATCGCCACTGTGTATGCCAAGGGCATCCATGCTTCTAAAAACTTGGAGCATTCCTTCTCTCCATATAGTCGGCAGATGACAGCCATCAAATAGATGTATGGATCCCTCAAGTTAATCGTCCCATACCAGCCATTGCTCCAATTGGTAAACTTCTTGTCCTCCTTCCACCATGAGGCCATAAGTCGGCTAGTGTCGTGGAATTCGTAGAAATTCACCACAAAGTCTGTGTTTAGTCGCTCCTCTGGGTCTCTGAGCTTGTAGTATTTCTAGACTTCTCTCGGAAGGAAAACTCTAGCACACCCGACATTATCATCGTTGATTAAACATTTATGTCCATCTGTATAGTCGATTAGCCACTTCATAACCTCTATGCAAGGAAAAACTGGGGTTCTTATGGCTACCATGTGCAAATATGACCGTCGAATGTTTGGGAACACCTGGTCATTGAGCGCCCTTACATCTGGGTTGTTGTGTGGGATATACTCCAGCTACTCCTCTCGGTTGATTCTGTTGAAAAGGTCCCCCCACTGTGGGAGCGTTACTTTGGATCTAGTGCTTGCTTCGGTATCATTGAAGACCAGAGGTTGGACAAAGGCTTTCTTTGTTGAGGTTTTTATGACTATCTCTGCCCTGGGAGTGTATTCCAGCTGCCTTGTCGCACCAAGAGAAGAACCTTCAACTATCTCAGCTTCCTTTAGCTCAGGCTCTCTTGGCGAGTGTCTAGTGGTTGGGTTTCTTGGTGGCATTTTACCTACAATTAGAACATAGTTTAGAGAACATGTAAGAAATCAGATGCATATATAAATCACAACCGTTGAATTGAAAAACTTGAACACATACCTCTGCATCTTTTTTAACCTGGTTTTGATAATCTGGGGATCATCGCAGTCTTGAGACGCTTGCCTTGCTTCTTAGGATGCTCTGGAATTCAAACTTGTGTGTAGAATGAAATTGTTCAAAATTGTTCTAGAGATTTAAACAGGGATGATCTTACCTTGTCGCATCAGCCATTCAATTCGGGTTATGAGTGTAGTTTTATTAAATCTGCCACTAGATCTTCAAAGACGTTTAAAATTAAATTGGATCGTGGGTTGACGGTGCGGGCGTGGGTTGTAACGTGACCTATTGACGATTTAAAATTGTTGTTGTTCCATCGGCGCACAAGGTAGAAACAAATGCAGGATGAAGCATTAATTGGTTTATTAAATGTCAGAATCCAATCGTATCTTATGCTGAAAACATCCCATCGTTTCGCCAGTCCAGTTGGTGAGTTGGGGGTCGAGATTCTGCTTCGAACAATTTTCGTTGATATCTTATTGCAAAATCTCTGGCGCCGATCAATCTTGTCGTACATATCTGACGTGGAAAAGATGACTAGGAGGTGTGACTAAGACCCAGGGAACCTTAATATGACTCGGGATGAAACTAGGTCGTACGACACCCTTACGTGATAAATACATGTGGCACTCAAGACTAGCATCTTCATTTACTCGTGTTAATCGGAATCGGGACTTTCTTTAAGCTGTATATTCTAAAACTAGATCCTATCTTGCCGACGCCGAAAAGTATCAAGGATCGGTGATCGGTGAAAAACCTACCCAAGTCCTCCCCGATCGACTCTCTCGAAAAAGTCTCGATGTTGAAAAGTATCAGGGATCGACGATTAACGATATGTTTATCGCAGACAAAACGATTGTTTTAACCTTTCTGGATTTCCTCGACCCCGATAAAGCGCATCAGTCATCGGCTATCGGAGATTTCTTTACAACCTTTGTCAATGTCTATCATTCTCATATTTTGCCGATGTCGATGGGGATTGTCTATCTCTTGAAACTTCATGGTAAATAACTCACGCAAACAAAATCCACCTTTGTCGATCTCGATGGTGCATCGGTGCTCGGCGACTATTGTAACTGTGTGGCCACTTTACCTGATTGAATTTTCCTAATGCCGAACATAAGCGCGTTAGGTGCAATGTTAGCTGCAGATTCTTAGTTTGGATGTCAAGTTCCTTTAGACACAAGGTTTCATAAGTTCAAACAAACCTAACTTGATTGATAAGAGTCATGAAAACAAAACAAAGATAAACCATTCCCCAAAGTGAAATCAATTCAGACAGTAAAAGAAAACAAGTGGTACCCAAAAAGTGATAAAATTTCATAAGGCTTTTAGGGTGTGTTGAGCGCTCAACACCTACCTCAATGGTTCTCTCTTTAGTTTTTGTGTTGTTCATAATGTATTCTTTGGTAGCTTTGGTGTTTAGGATTCATTTTTTAAGTTTTATGGTGGATTCTCTCTTATATGAATGAAGTTTTACTACATCATCGTTGATCTCATTTTAAGGAAAGTTGTTGGCCAAATCCTCTCATTTTCAACGCTAAAGCTTTTTTGGCAATGCATTCATTCAACCAATGATCTTTTGATGCCCTACCTCTAAATTTTATCTCATGGGTCGATCTCAAAAGGAAATTTTTATTGGTTGACATTGATAAAGTTGTTGTGGACCACATCAAGGGACTCATCATTGATGTGGTAGTATTAAAATATGGTCACCCAACACCTTATACTTGGTGGAGATATTGGAAATGTGGTGTAGCCACCACTTTCATGAGTTATAAGCCAATTATGAGATACAAATGGAGTTGTCCCAAACCCTTACTTGAAAGTCAATTGAAAAACGTATGGCTCCTAGAATCCAAGCAAAAGTTTTGGTGTAAACCAACATCCAATTTGAATTTTGGATTTGATAGTAAACACTATATTGATAGTGCATCCCTTTTCTATATTACAATATGTACATATTGCGAATTAATAAAATTTATATAAGGCTTTAATTCAAAAATAAAATAATTTTAAATATGATTTTGTTGGTACAGGGGCAGACCCGGGGATCAACTCTAACAGCGCACCAACAAGCCCTAACTACTGGCCCTTTCGGCAACACCTGTGAAGCAAATGAAGTCTCACTCGAAGTAGCAATAGGGGGGTTGCAGGACACATGTGTCTACAACCATAGGAAGTGCAAGATGATTCCAGAATAACAGCACGCAAGATAACCTAGAGATTCTTAATACTATTATGCTCAACCTCGTGAAGTTAGTTATATATTCCTATCTTTAGTAAAGAAAATAATAATGCAATCACAGTATAAAACATAGCAAATAACACGGCATCAATCACATAGAACAACAATATTTTATGTGGTTCACCCTCTCTCTAGGGATACGTCCACATAACGGTGTTTATTGATAAGGTAGATGAAAATACACATTCCTATTTGCGCACTCAGTTGCATATCCTTCTCTCCCTCTCCTCTTAATCTCCCAACCCTGTGCACCCAATTGCAGAGTCGATATTCGCACCCAGCTGAAGATCTAGAATACAAGAATGCTCTAAAACACAATACTTTTACATCTCACTCTCTCTATGTCAACCCCCCTCTCAAGTCTTCTAGGCCTCTATTATCATTCCATGTCTCTTAGAAACCCTAGACCGAGTCCAGGTGCCAAAACCCTAGGTACCAAAATCTATCCTTCCTTCTTCTCCGCAAGGTGCTCCAAAGCACCTATTAGTGTCTTCTTCTTCTTCCTGACCAATCCATGATCCATATTCCTTGTTTCTTTGTCTTCCTTGATCTTCTCCTTTAACGGCTCGATTTTCCTTTACCTTGCTCCTTCTTTTCTGCTTCTTTAACCACTTCAACCCCTCCTCAGTTTGTGTGCCTTTCGCTCTCTTCATACTTTGTCTTTCTTCTTCTTTAATCTTTTCTTTCTTCCTTAGTACATGACCAAGGGCCAACAGGCCCCCAACACTCACATGTGACTCGTCCTGAGTCATTGTAGGGTTGAACCTTTTGTATTACTTCGACTACAGACTACGCGGAGCAACCTGTGCTTTCTGCTATGTCCCTTCCTATCGTGTGCAGACTATCTTTTATATGTCTGGTACCCAATTTCAACTGCACCTGGTACCTAGACCCTTCTTCCTTGCTTTTACTGAGAGCTGCGAGGCAGCTAGTTGTCATAATATAGTTTCAACCGGCTCCCATTTACTAAACTATCCTTCCATTCTCTATTAAGGGTCTTCAACTGTGCAGCTCCACCCTCTATAACATAGGCAACCTCAAATGGCCCAAGCCAGTGTTTCCTAAACTTTCCTGCATGCTTCATGAACTTGTTGTCGTATAGAAGTACCAAATATCCTTGTTTAAATGCTTTATTCTTGATATGTCTATCATAGTAAGCCTTTTCTCGTTCTTTTTTTACCTGCTGATGAAATCTTGCAATGAACCTGTCTTCCTCTAGGTCCATCAGCTGCGAAAGACTGTATTGAACAGTGTCGGTGTCATCCATAACTGTGAATGCTATAATTCTTAAACTAGGAACCAAGTATTCCATAGGTACCACTGCTTCCAAGCCATAAACTAGCTTAAAGGGAGTTTGTGTTGTTAACTTTTTGCAAGTAGTTCGATAAGCCCATAACACTGCTGGAATTCTCAAATCCCAATCATCTATGTTAACACTGCAAATCTTAGTCAGCGATGTCTCTAAGATCTTATTGAAAGCTTCGACTGTACCATTCTCCTGTGGGTGGTATGGTGTGCTCTTCTGATGGTGAACTTCGAACTCCTGAGTCAAGGCTTCAATGGTTTTGTTAATGAAATGTGTGCCTTGATCACTCATAAGGATCTTCAGGCATCCAAATCTAGTTATGATATCATCAAAGATGAACCGTGCAGCTATAGTTGCACTACAGTCCTTAACTTCTTTTGTTTCTGCCTATCTGGTCAAATACTCTGTAGCGATGATAATGTATCGAGCTCTTGCGCACTTTCCTGGTGGGTTGATAGGTCCCACAAAGTCAATAGCCCATTTCTCAAATGTCTGTATAGTCAACTGAGGTTCTAAAGGCATCTCATCTCTTCTTGACGGCTTCCCTGCTCTTTGGCATACATCACAGGCTCTGTAGTATTCCTTAGCATCCTTATGTAGAGTGGGCCACCAGAGGCCATCTCTGAGAACCTCATGCGTTGTCGCTTTCCCTGCATAATGTCCTCCTGCGATGCCTTCATGTGCTTCTGCAAGAATCAATGGTCTTTCTAACTCCGTAACACATCTTATTAAGATCTCATCTAGTCCCATCTTATATAACTGTCCAGCTATAAGTTGAAAATATGCAGCACGGACTACTAACTATTTCTTCTGAATAATTGTATACTTGCGAGGTGTCATTCCTGTCGACATGAACTGGACTATTTCGGCGAACTGATCATCGAATTTTCTAATGGCCATCAACTGTGCATCTGGTAGTGTGTCATCCAAACTGGTAGGTTCCTCTCCATGTTCTAACCTGGATAAGTGGTCAGGTCCTTTATTCATTCTTCCTGGCTTGACCACGATCTCAAAATCATACTCCTGGAATAATAGTAGCCATCTACATATTCTTCCCCCCAACATTGGCTTGTTGACTAAGTACTTTAGTGCAGAATGATCAGTGAACATCCTAAAATTTCCTCCCAACAAGTAGTGTCTAAACTTCTGCAGCGCATACACCATTGCTAAGCCTTCTCTTTCAGTGGTAGTATAATTCATTTCAGTTGTAGATAGCTTCCTACTAGCAAAGGCTATAGGATGTTTAATATCTCTTGCACTTGGATGTGCCAAAACTGCTCCTAATGCAATGGATGAAGCATCGACATGAACATTGAATTCCTTACTCCAATCTGGAAAGACCAAAATAGGCGCAATAACCATTTTTTGCTTTAGTGTGTCGAAATTTTGTTGGCATTCTTCTATCCATTGAAACTTACTATCCTTCTTTAAAAAAAACTCCATAGGTGTTGTTATCTGTATGTAACCCTTAATAAACTTTATATAATATCCAGTGTGTCCCAATGCAATGTGCAGCTGTCTAATCAAAGTAGGATGAGGTAGATCGACAATGATAGCAATCTTGGAAGGATCTACCAACAACCCCTGTTTACACACAGTGTGTCCTAACAACACTCCAAAAGGTGAAAATAAAATGCACTTCTTCAAGTTCAGGGAAATCTGACATTTCCTGCTCTTATCCAACATTAATCTCAAACATTCAATATGTAAATGTGTTGACCTGCACAGAATAGATCTAGCTAAACAATGATACACACATTTGCAAAGAGAATTGGAAAAAGAAGAAGAAGGAGAGAAAGAATGGAAAGAATTATCATTAACCGTTGTGAATAATGAATAATTTACACATGATATACTCTGTATAACTCAATGAGTTCGACTTGAGGTGAACCAAGTTGCCATAGTGGTGGTCTAGAGTGATCTGGACACACACCAATAGTTACGGGAGTGAACTACCACCTATTCTAGTCTCTCAGGCAGTTACGGGAGTGAACTGCCACCTAGTTGAGTTAACTAGTCAACTAGTCTTCAGTTAACTGACTGAAAAGAAAGTAGTGAGGATTTAACTCAAGGAATCAAGGCTAATGCGCCACTCTGGTGATGATACCAAGGCAAGGTCGAATTATCATGGTGATGATCCCAATGTTGCATGGTGATGATCCCAATGCAACATCTAAACTCAACTCAACTAGTCAAACTGAAGTGTGAACTGAAAGAGAATATTCTCCAGGTGGAATATTCTCTCATAAAATATAGGAGACTGGATAATGACTAATTATGACTAATAAACAAATAAAAACCTTAGGAAAAATAAATCCTAGGTGTGTGTGAAGTAACTCCAACACAATATGATCTTTCAGAAGACTAAAAACGTTCCAGTCATCAAAGTATGCCTCCAAAAACTTATGTAAAAATTCTTTAAATGCTTCGACCACCACCCTGGAAAATATGGTTGGTGCGTTATTCAAACCAAAAGGCATCGTTGTGTACTAAAAAGAACCCCATTCTGTTGCAAATGTAGTCTTATGTCTGTCTTCCTTAGCAATTTTGATCTGGTGATAGCCTGAAAATCCATCTGTGAATGAATAAACTTCTTGTCCTCCTACATTATCTAGAACTTCATTAGTAAAAGGTGTAGGGAATGGGTCATGTAAGCATGCATCATTCAATTTCCTTAGATCTACACAGATTCTGATTTCTCCTGACTTCTTATCCTGGACCACCATAGGGATGATCAATCCAGATTCTTCAATTGGTTCTATGATTCATGCTTCCAACATTCTATCTAATTCAATCTTAACTTTATGCTTGTACTTGGGATTTAGTTTGTAATACCTCTTCTTGATAGGCCTTGCATCTGCTTTCAAAGGAATCTCCATTTCTCCCATGGGCCCTTTTATGCCCTTCATGTCTGTCAACTTGGTTGGAAACAAGTCCTGATACTCATGCAATAGTTCTGTAATCTTACTAATAGTACATCTCAATAGTCTCCAACATTTGCTAACTTAGGTGTTTGCTTTGTTCCAATATTAACTTTCTTAATTTTAATAGGCTACCCAACAAAAGGTAATTCAATCCCTGGCCCTTCTATATCTCTTTGTCCTTCAGTTTCTGAGATGTTCATGTTCCTAGGGTCATCATCCTCATTAGCATTAATATTATAGAAACCATGTAACCGTTGAAGAGGCGCAGTCCATTCATCTTCTTCTTGTCCAACAGGGAGGTTAGATACCTCCTCAAAGACCTTTTGTCTTTCAATTTGTAAATCCTGATCTAATGTGGGGTACTGGCTTTCAAATAGGAATGTAGCTATAAATTTATGGGTCATACCATACCAATTTGTAGTGGCTAAGTGCATTTTGTCTTGAAGATACTGGTTGATAGGTGTAGTATCTAGTGTGTTAATGAACTTATGTACCCATTGTTCTTTAGGAATGTTGCTCCAGGCTTCCTCATAACTTTGCACATGGTCCTTAGGGAAACTCTAACCTATGTATCGAACTTCGCAGCCTTCATCTAGGTATGAAAATCGCACTGCCAACAAGGTGTGACATTGTACCCATTCCGCGATGTTCTTCTTGTGAGCTTCCCACAATCTGGTTGGCGTTGTTTTCAAGGCTTCGTCTAGTGCCAACAACCTCTATTGTATTGGTACAATTCCTTCAAATTCAAGTAGAAATGTCTCTAAATTATTCAAGCCATCAAATGTAGGAAGATTACTTACTTCTGTGCCAATCCAGCGAACTAGTTTAGTCAATCTGGCACACCTTCGCATAGAGACTTCATACATTTTGTTCTGCCAATTTTCCAATGCTTCTTCTGAATCTAATGAGCATGTAGGATTAATATAATCATGTTGTTTTGCTATCATTTTATGGATGTTCTCTAGGTCATAGGTGTGGTCTTATTCCCTTATAAGTTATGTCTACCCATCGATGTTGCAGAAAAAGCAAAGCACCAAAAGGACACAATCAGGGCCAAAAGAATCATTGCATATTCAATCAAAGACCACCTGATTCCCTATGTGTCATCAAAGAATACTCTGAAAGAAATGTTTGATACCCTAAACAGACTATATGAAGGAAATAACATAAACCGGAAGATGAATCTTAGAACTCAGCTCAAGAATACAAGAATGCAGAAAGGAGAATCAATCCAAGAATACTTCTCCAGAATATCCCAATTCAAAGAACAAATAGAAGCAATTGGAGATACTATAGACGAAGATGAACTTATAATGATGACCCTAAATGGTCTCACAATACCTTGGGATGCATTCATCCAAATGATTTGTGCCAGAACAGAGAAACTGAAGTTTGACAGTCTATGGGAAGAATGCATCCAAGAAGAAACAAGAGTAGCTAACCGAGAGGCTTTACTAGCAAGAGATGAAGATCAAGCCCTAGCTACTCACACTAAAGGAGGAAGAAAGAAGTTTTACTTCCATAAAGAAACTTACAAATAGTCTCAACCCCAAAACAAATTCAATCATAAAGAATCTCATCCAAGGAGATTTCAGAAGAAAGGACAATGAAAGGAAAGAGATTACTCATATGTACAATGCTACCATTGTGACAAGATGGGACACATTGCAAAAAAATTTCCAGCTAGACGAGAAGAATACAAGAGGAAACAAAAGAGGCACCATGCCCATGCAGTTGAAGATGAAGAGCCACCTGCAAAGATGTTAAGAGAACAAATTAAAGAACATGTCTTAATCTCGGCCCTCTCGGGATTGGTAACACCTAGAGAGGACACTTGGCTCTCATTGATAGTGGTGCCTCCAAGCACATGACAGGACAAAGAGATATTCTCTCTTACATTTCAGAAAAGAAGTTTTCTCAGAAAGTGACACTTGGAGATGATTACCAATATCCCATCAAGGGAGTGGGAGAATCAAACTACAAACTGAATTCAGGGAATCCAATGAAGATGAAAGCCGTACTTTATGTACCAGGTTTGACAAAGAACCTATGCTCCATTTCAGCTTTAGAAAAGAAAGGCTTCAGAATTGCCTTTATAGATTGAGAAGTTATTATGTGGGCTAAAGGAGAAACCTTAAATGAAGCAATCATCATTGGAAGTGAAGAAAATGGCTTGTATAAGCTAAAGGGTCACTCAGAAGTTGCCATGACCCACGCCATTGAAAACTCATGTGAACTTTGGCATAGAATATTAGCTCGCATTAACTACAAGGCGCTACCATACATATGCAAATTGTCACAGGTTTACCAGAACTCAAGGTTGATCATGAAGGCGTATGCAATGGATGTGCACAAGGGAAGAACATCAAGAACCCTTTTCTGAAGAGAGACAGCAAAGAAAGAGTCTTAAAACTCATCCATTCAGAGGTGTGTGGCCCAATGCCATCGTCCTCCATGAGTGGGTATGTATACTATGTACGATGAAGTACGATGAAGATGAAGTATGTATACTATATATCGTTCATACAACCTGGTTTTTGAAATCTAAAGATGAAGTGTTTAGCAAGTTCAAGGAATTCAAAGCCTTGATAGAGAATCTTTCTGAAAGAAATATCAAGATACTCAGGTCAGATAATGGAGGTGAATACACCTCAAAAGTGTTCGTGAGCTTCTGCAAAGATGTTGGGATCAAGAGGGAAATCACTACTCCCTATAATCCTCAACAAAACGGTGTGGCTGAAAGAAAGAACAGAACGATATTGGAAGTCGTGAAGACCATGATCCACGATCAAGATCTTCCTATATGCTTATGGGCAGAATCAACAATGACAGTCGTATATGTACAAAACCGATTGTCCCATAGTTCATTTGGGTTCAAGACCCCGGAAGAGATGTTCACTGAAAAGAAGCCAGAGGTAAGCCATCTCAAAATATTTGGCTGCCCAGTATTTATACATATACTAAAAGAGAAAAGAAACAAGTTGGAACCCTCAGAAAAGAAGGGAATATTTGTGGGATACTGTGAGGTCTCCAAGGCCTTCAAGGTCTATATATTGTTGATTTTTCTGTGTTTTCTCACTTCTGCAATTTATCCCAATCCCGGTTTCAATCACTCCTTATCACTCCAATTGTTTAATGCCCATTCCCAA
>CBVK0102424341.1:0-10289 GCA_900067695.1 Picea abies | reverse complement strand
TGTGGGATTCTTTCTCGATCCCATCCTGATCCTTAATTTTCAGGATTTTGTTGTGGGCTCTTTTGGGAATGGTTGTTCTATGAAAAAACTTGGTGTTCCTCTCTCTTTCTTTTAGCCATCTGATTTGAGACTTTTGGTGCCATAGAATTTCTTCTCGCTGACATCTTCCTTCCCATTCCTTGGTCATTTGCATCTCTTCCTTTTTTCGGTGCTCTGTGTATCCCTCCACTATGCAAACTTCCTGGAGTCTTCTCATTCTGTTTTCAATATTTTTCTTCTTTTGGTTTAATTTGCCAAAAATTTCCTTATTCAACTCCCTGAGCTTATATTTGATGTACTTTAGTTTCTTATAGAGTTTGAACACTCGTGTACCTTGCTCTGGTTGTTCCTCCCACCACCACTGGTTGATGTTCTCCTTGAAGGTGGGGTGTTCAATCCATAATTTCTCAAATCTGAAAGGTCTATTCTTCGGGGTGGTTGGGAAGTCTGCTTCCAGTTGGAATGGCCAATGATCAGAACCTCCATAGGGAAGGATGCTACAATCTAAATTTAACCCCTGCATAATGATGGATTCCGACACCAAGAATCTGTCTAGTCTTGTCGCAACCTGATGTTGATTTAGTTGTTTATTGTTCCAAGTGAAGTGTATGTTATTGGTTCTGATGTCCACCATCTCCGCTATGTCTTTGAAAGTTGAGAATTCTTCTGCATCTCTATCCAACCTTCTGGTGCCTCCTTTTTTTCTGCAAGTG
The DNA here is from genome assembly GCA_900067695.1 of Picea abies. Lineage (NCBI taxonomy): Eukaryota > Viridiplantae > Streptophyta > Pinopsida > Pinales > Pinaceae > Picea > Picea abies. The sequence goes on along the minus strand of CBVK0102424341.1, from coordinate 9,537 downwards.
ATGTGATGATGTTGAAATCCCCTGCCAAGATCCAGTGGTGGTTGTTGGAGTGGGATTTTAGGTCTTCTAGGTCTAGAAGCATTCTTCTCTTTTCCTCTAGCATCTAGGGTCCATACAGATTAGTTCATATAATCATCTCCGTATTCCCAATGATTTGCATGTTAACCGAAAGTGTGTGCCTGCTAGCCTCGAATGCTATTAGGTTCATCACTTATGAATTCCACAAGGTGAGGATTCCTCCTGCCATCTACTATCCTTCGAAAACCAACATATTGTACTTTCTCCAATGTTTTTTTTCCTATTGTTTCCATTATTTCTATAGTTCATTTTGTCTCTTTGATGAAATAGAGGTCTGGTTGATCCTTCCTAAGTCTATTTCTAAGAAATCTATTCTTTTGTGGGTTGTTTAAGCCTCTTATATTTCATGTTATAATCTTCATTTAAACATGTGGGGGGGATTTGGGAAAGAGATTTTTGATCTTACCTGAGTTTATCAACAAAGATGCTAGTTCCTATAGGGCTTTGTTGTTTGTTTTCCTTCTTTTTTTCCTCCTCATCTACTTTGGTGAGAGTTGTGGTTGTCCTTCATTTGCTTTGATTCCTAGGTGACCTATCTCCCCGAGTGTGCACTTGAGCCCTCTGGATTTGGATTCCTCCCTTAGGAGGAACAGGTTTTGGATGTGATCTAGTTGATCCACTGATACATTGTCTATGCTCCGCCTTTTCCACTTCTCCAGTATGTTTGGGAGGTTGATCCCTTCCCTTTCCACAATGTCTCTGAGATCAGTATCTTTTGTTCCTACCTCGCTTGGAGTCATTTATGCGTCTCTGTCTACCTCCTGCATGGGGGTGTGAGTATCTTTGGTTTCTCCATCCATAGGAGTTGCACTACCCCACTCTCTCATCCCCTTTCTTGGGCTATCTATATCCTCATTTGTAGCTTGTTCCCTGGGTTCTTTAGCTTTTGTTTTTTCCTTTCCTCCTTCCTCCTCTTTGTTGGTCTTGTCCCAACCTTCTTCTTTATTCCTAGCCTTCGGGTTGGTCCATGTTGGGGTTTTACTTTGCTTCTTGTTATCTCTATTTCTGTTGTTTGGTTTTATAAACCCATCTTCATCCTGCTGTAGTTTGGTGTTCTCCGCCTCTTGTTTTTTAATGATCGGACATTCTCTTATTAGGTGTCCATGTTCATGACATATCCTGCATCTGAAGGGGATCTGCTCACAGTCAATGTTTTGTATCTATTCCTCATCCCTAAATTCCAGGCTTATGGCTTCTGGGAGTGCCCTTGACACATCCATTTCTATGTAGTTTCTTGCATAGGAGGTGTATCTTCCTTTTAGGGTTTCTTCTGATGTCTTCACATATTTTTCTAGTTTGTTCCCTATTGCTTCAAAGGTGGAGGGTAGCCAATAATCTAACGACAAGGAGTAAAGTATCAACCATACAGGTACATTTTTTAAGTTTTCTTTTTCTGGGGAGAAGTTTTCCTTCTAGGGTCGCATGTACAGTCCTACTGAGGCGTGGAAGTATGCCCCCCCCCTCAAAGATCTTATTTTTATCTTCCAAGTTCATGAAAACTACTGTAAAGAAGCCTTTCGAGCCCAGGTGAAGATCCACTTCTTCGCTTGGCTTCCATTGATATTTAATCCAGTTGTGCAGTGTTCTTTTTGTGGACCACAACCCCATAAACTTGTATATTAGCGCATGCGTCTTCATCTGGTCTCTGTAGAGTTGCATTTGCAGATCATCCAGTATTACCTTGGGTATCATTGTTGTCTTTGGTTTACATGGGTTGCGCCCTTTTGCCCCATTGGGGCTCACAGTTTCTTGTGCAATATTTTGAGGTTCTATGGCTTCTTCCCTCATGCCGTGACTTTTCCTAGGGCTACTTTCCTGGCTCTTTTCCAATTCCAATCTCGAGGTGCTTGTCATTGGTGCCTTGAAACCTACACCTCGCGGGCCTTTCCCTTTGTCTACTACTACCTGCTTGTATGAGGAGGTTCCATTACCACCCCCCTTGGTACTCATGTTGTCCTCTGATGTGGCGGCGACTACCAAACCCTAGCTTGCGCTTGCTCCAGTCTCTAAAGATATGTAATATTTTCAATTACTTAACATTGGTTTTAATAACAAACAATATTGTATATTAACTATGCAAAACTGAACGATGGACAATTTGTAGAAGTAAGTTGACAATCCAGATGTTGATATAGCTCATTATTTCTATCGTTAGAACGATCACTCGAGGGTTGGTGACTTCCATGTTATCTGCTCCAGATGAAAACAATCGTCCACTATTTGTTGCGAAGGATATTACTATTTTTTATTTAGAGAACTTACCTTCTATTTTTCCAACGACAATGTAAGTCTAGCAGCTTATTTTTCTGTGGTATTTTCTATGACAAACAACAACTATGTTCATAAGTGAGAAAAATGTAAAACGAGTTATTGACAAAGATATAGTGGAATTGACATGGGATATCACAAGGCCAAAATATTTTGAGGTTTACTCATCAAAACATATCTACGGAATATGCGATTGGAATTATCAATCAAATGCTCAAAGGTCTCCATTTTGTTGGGGTAACTAAAATCATGTATAATGACAATAAAGACTAACTTGATCATCATACATGTATTTTCACCCGTTTCGAAGCAGCATTATCTGCAAACATCAGCCATGTATTTTCACATGTTTCGAAGCAACAACATCTGCCAAACTATCATATATACACTAGTTGAGCCTGAAAACCGCGGCTTGTCCTAATTCCATTGCTAGTCTCCGCCTGTATTGTACATGGACAACGTTATTTTTTCTTCCAACTGAACCCTGGACCTGCGTAGAGCTTAGTTACCATGTTGTTTTCATCTTTATTGTGGATGTGCACCCTCCCTCATTTTCATCATTAACATGTGGAAGACTTTTCTTTTATGTTTAGGGACATGTGTCCCTCGTTATGGATAGGTAAAAAAATTATCTGTTATGGACAGAGAAAAAGAAACGTTTAACTCATTATTCCACCATCACAATTAATGGTATGAGATTCACGCTTGCAACCACTATCAAGCTACCTGCTTTTAGCACCATTGAAATGATATGAGATTCACGCTGAAATCCTGCACTGGCAGCGACCATCAAGCTACCTGCCTTTAGCACCAATGAAATGATATGAGATTCACGCTGAAATCTTGCACTGGCAGCGACTATGAAGCTGCCTGCCTTTAGCACAAATGAAAGTGACTATGAAAAAAAATTCACAAAAGACTTGTCATCGTTGACAAAAGACTTGTCTGTTATAGCAAGATTTGTCTCATCATTACTGTCTTGCATAGAGGGCATTTTTCATTTCCCTATGCAAACTTATCATATCTTTTTGATGAATCTAGAGCTAAAAATATACATTTTTCCACATATATGCCTATATGCTATGCAAGATGCGTATACGCTCACTGCTCCACTACAACCTGCGTACATTGGGATTTCTGTTAGAAAATACAAAATGACGTCGGGTTACCATGTCACGACAGGAGATCTCTGATCCTTGGCCTTCCATATACTAGAAACGTTNNCTTGCAAATATATGATTATTATCCATGGGTGTGTTTGTAATGTTTATTAATGGATTATACTATTTGATGTGCTAACCCCTTATATATTATCGTTGTATACTTTCTTTGTTGGTTTGTTGAAAACTTATTACAGGTATAAAGCTTTGGGTCAAAGTGTTCAACGGTGGAACATCATCAAAAGTTGGATCGAGGTAGGGCTCTTTCTTATATTGCACATTAGTTTATATAATATATGTTGGAATTGAGTTGATTTCTGCAGTTCTACTTGTCTGTTGTGGTTTACCCTTGGCCATAGAGAGTTTTTCCATTGTAACACTATCACCGTCATAAGATAATGTGAGAGAATTGTGAAAGATCATTGAAAAATGTGTAAGAACACTTGTCTTATTCCACATGCAAATATAACCAGACTACGAACTATCATGCAAATTGGGTATTAACTTGAGTTTTTTATTGTTTATAGAGGGTTTATGGTCATAACAAAAGTTGATGAGATAAAATTGAATCCCTGCGTTCAACAAAGTTCTGTAGACGCATATGTCTATGTTAATGCTCATTTACATAGTGTTCCAACATCCCTTATGATATATATGAGCGTTGAATAGGGTTAAACAGTATTTTTCATTATGTTTTGATCGCTTTTAAATTTGGTAAATTGTTTTACCAGATTCCTGAAATGATAAAACCATCCCAACCACTTGCTATGGTATCATATACAGTCCCTTTTGAATCTGAGTTTGTTTTTACATTTTTATGGAGAAGAAATCCACTTATATTGATGTAATGTTTAATTACGTTATCCATGACATCATCAAAGGCACTTTAAACAAAATTCTTAACCATATGAGGTAGTTACACCTTATGAAAGATTGCATTTCAATATAGATGGTAGCCAATCGGGTGAACAAAGTGTACAAGTGATTTAGTTGTAAATTAATATGGGAGAGCGGTACACACCTTCATAATAATATGAGAAAGTTATATATCATTTATCTATTTTTAAAATTTAATTGTTAATTTAATGGTATTTAGGTTCCTAGATAACTCATAGAATAAGTGCTAAGTAGCTTCAAAGCTTTTGAAAATAGTGAGTATTAATATATTATATTATATTAGATAGCTTATATAATATAATTTTAAAGATCATAGGTACAAGAATAGTGAGTACTAATATAATATAATAGTGAGTACTAATGTAATATAGTATAGTGAGTACTAATATAATTTAAAAGATCATAGGCAGAAGGGGCGGCAGCTATTAAAGAAGAACCTGTTTGTCAAAACGGGGTAATCTGTAGGGATATCTTTATGACTCTCCACCTTGTTTATTTAGCACTAGGGTCAATTAAATTAAGCTATGTAGTAAAAGGTGGTAAACTTTTTTTTAAACAGAAAATTAGTTCATTATATTAATGAAAATGTAATTTTTACATCTTCATATTATCAAGAGTTCATAGTAGTACGACTCCATCACAAATGCTCAATAAATTTACTAAGCAACACATCCCAGCACGCAAGCTGTAAATAAGTGATAAAAAAACAGAACATAAAATCCCAAAAAAAATTAGATAAAAAAACTAAACCAGTAACCGTACGCCTTCAAAAAGACCTCCAAATGTTTGGCCAAACACCACACACCCCAAAAAAAAACCTCAAAATATAAACTATATCACCACACACCTCCAAGATGAACCTCGAAACTCTAATCCAAACCCTCAGATAAACAGAGTAACACAGGCAAAAGCTTTCCCAAAAAAAGCTCGATGCAGGCTCCTTGGTCCCTTACAGTAGCCGCAGGAAATCCGCCGCCGACCGAAACCTAAGGTGGCTTTATTCCCAATTTAACATGCATTGATCCGGAGGGAAATAGGAAACGTCGAATGAACCGCAGATTGGACGGCAACGGTGAATTGCGGACGACAAAGTGAACATCACCCGAGGTAGGCCTCCCTCCACATTTCACGTGGGCCGTTGGATGGTGTGGACCCGATCAGACGGCGGAGGTGGATTGCAGAGCCGCCTCGAAGTTCGGGCTTCCTGTGCGGTCGGTTCTCCACAATGCTTGTGAGCCGTTCGATAGGCCGACCGAATCCAACTGTCAGGAGTATTGAGGAGCGTCTGCATCAGACTCTCATTGCGCGACAAGAAAAATTTTAAGTTGTCTGATATATACTTTGCTAAGAAGTTTTAGCAAAAGTTTAAAAAAAATTCTTAAAGTTTTTAACTTCGAGAGGAAGAATCCTTTACTCATGCTTCATTTTATCTATCTTTGAAAATTGTTATAAATACTATTATGAAATTATAAAATAGTTTGTATGGATTATTTGAAATTATAAATAATAAACATTTTGATTTTTACTTCGAGAGGAAGGATCATTTACTCATGATTCATTTTATTCATCCTTGAAAAATGTTATTATAAAATTATAAAATAGTGTATATGGATTATTTGAAATTATAATTAATAAACATTTTTTAATTTGTATGGTTCATTTAACTGTTTATCTCTATCTATTGATTATATAATTCATTTTATAGTTTCACTTTTATACAACCTATTTATACTTTGCATACTTGAATATTTTATACAACCAATGATGAGATATATGAAAGGTTGTTAATGGTCACCTTCTTTGGGCGTTAAATTACAAACATTAAAATTTCCATAATTAATTTTCGAAATGTATCTAATTTTTAAAAGGGATATATTTTTTTATTTTTTCAAATTTTTTATTTAATACAATACAAATTTTACTTAAAATAATTTTAAAAATAATTTTTTTTTAAATGTATGATAAATTTTTTATGTTAGTGTTTTTTTTTTTAAATATAATTTTTTAAAAAGATATAGAAAATATTTTTATTTCAAAATAAAAAAATCTCAACACTTTATTTTTATTTATAGAATAAGTTATCTTCAAAATATACAAATACATCATTTAATTAAACAAAACCATACTAACTATCATATAAAAAAAGTAAATTTCTATTCTCATAAAATACTTCAACTTCAAGTTCTTGTAAATATAACCTACTTTATTATAGAATAAGTTGTCCTCAAAATATACAAATACATCATCGAACTAAGAAAACTATGCTAACTATCATATAAGATTGAGTAAATTTTCATTCTCGTAAAATACTTCAGCTTCAAGTTCTTGTACATATAACCTATTTCATTGTAGAATAAATTGTCCTCGAAATATACAAATACATCATCTAATTAAAAAAAACCATACTAATTATCATATAAAAAGGAGTAAATTTCCATTCTAATAAAATACTTCAACTTCAAGTTCTTGTACATATAACCTATTTCATTATAGAATAAGTTATCTTCAAAATATACAAATACATCATCCAATTTAAAAAACTATACTAACTATTATATAAAAAGGACTAAACTTTCATTCTCATAAAATAATTCAACTTCAAGTTCTTGTACATATAACCTATTTCATTATAGAATAAGTTGTCTTCAAAATATACAAAAAAAATCATGGAATTAAAAAAACCATACTAACTATCATATAAAAACGAGTAAACTCCCATTCTCATCAAATACTTCCACTTCAAGTTCTTGTACATATAACCTATTTCATTATAGAATAAGTTGTCTTCAAAATATACAAATACATCATCGAATTAAAAAAACCATACTAACTATCATATAAAAAGGAGTAAACTTCCATTCTCATAAAAAACTTAAACTTCAAGTTCTTGTACATATAACCTATTTCATTATAGAGTAAGTTGTCTTCAAAATATACATATACATCATTGAATTAAAAAAACCATACTAACTATCATATAAAAATGAGTAAACTTCCATTCTCATAAAATACTTCAACTTCAAGTTCTTCTACATATAACCTATTTCATTATAGAATAAGTTGTGTTCAAAATATACAAATGCATCATCTAATTATAAAAACCATACTAACTATCATATAAAAAGGAGTAAACTTCCATTCTCATAAAATACTTCAACTTCAAGTTCTTGTACATATAACCTATTTCATTATAGAATAAGTTGTGTTCAAAATATACAGATACATCATCCAATTAAAAAAAACATACTAACTATCATATAAAAAGGAGTAAACTTCCATGCTCATAAAATACTTCAACTGCAAGTTCTTGTACATATAACCTATTTCATTATAGAATAACTTGTCTTCAAAATATACAGATACATCATCCAATTAAAAAAAACATACTAACTATAATATAAATAGGAGTAAACTTCCATTCTGATAAAATGCTTTAGCTTCAAGTTCTTGTACATATAACCTATTTTATTATAAAATAAGTTGTCTTCAAAATATACAAATACTTCATCAAATTAAAAAAACCATACTAACTATCATATAAAAAGGAGTAAACTTGGATTCTCATAAAATACTTCAACTTCAAGTTCTTGTACATATAAGCTATTTTATTATAGAATAACTTGTCTTCAAAATATACAAATATATTATCGAATTAAAAAAACCATACTAACTATCACATAAAAAGAAGTAAACTTCTATTCTCATAAAATACTTTAAGTTCTTGTACATATAACCTATTTCATTATAGAATAAGTTATCTTTAAAATATACAAATACATCATCTAATTAAAAAAACCATACTAATTATATAATAAAAAGAGTAAATTTTCATTCTCATAAAATACTTAACTAATATATTTATATATATATATATGAAAAAGAGTAAACTTCCTTTCTCATAAAACAGTTCTGGAACATATAATCATATAACCTATTTCGTAAACTATTTTAAGTTCTTGTACATATAACCTACTTCATGCATATATCCTATTTTCTTACATAACTCCTTGCTAATCACTTTTATATCGTTCTCTAAAACTATTTTCTATACTTTGTTTTCTCTTGCAATTCCATCTACTTCTACTCGGCGCAATACGACGTTGATAAACCACTAATTGCTAACTACTACTTCTACTAATAGTGGGAACTTCTTTACACTCCGTTGTCGCGGTGATGTTGACCATCTGGTCCCCGGGGAATCTGCCTTTCAGGGTCGAATTCCTGCTCCTTCTTTCTTTCGCTGAATGATATTCCCAATTCTCCATTTCTGCTTTCGGTTTCATTTACTTGCCCCACAGTAGGGGGTTGATAATAGCTATCCTGATCAATATGCGTTGAAAGAGTACAGTAGTCAGTAATTACCTAGCTGGGACGAATTGATAAGAATAGCTGCGTTCAGGACAAACCTCGGGCGGAGTTGGTTCACGGGTCCGGTACGTTACAACATCTTGACCAATTCTTTCAAAGTACTGTTTAACGGCTATCTTTTCCTTCCCTCTGATTCCTGTTTATAATTGCAGATCAGTCGCTCAAAGTATTCGGCATTACAAAAATGTTTTAAAACATTTAACATATGGATGCAAATGTATCAAAACGGATTTTAAGGATTGAATACTCAGTAACGCAAATCACCAAGAGGAGTCCCAATAAGCTTGGTGCATTTATAATAGGGTAAGAACGATTAGTCAGAATAATCGAATAAATAAATAAATAAAAACATAAATCATCTTAATTCATTAGATGTTTAATCCCTCCATGATCTATGTTGGTCCCAAAAGCCAAGCCATGGGAACGCCTTACCTTTTATAGTAATGGTCATCAAACTCTTACAAAGGCCAGGAGGCATTGCTCTCTCGAAGAATGGTACGCTAACAATGAACAACAGGCTGACAATTGCAACCCATCTAAGCCGGTTCGCCATATCCGACCTTAGAGCTTTCTAAACTTGTATTCAATTGAATTGGTTCTACCAGGGAAGCAACAATTTAGATAAGGCAATAACTAATGTGCCAATTTGCTCGATCACATGAGGACTTTTCCAAACACTGATTCATTAAAACGAGCTGGATTAGCAAAGAGAGAATGCCGAATTTAAAGAGCAAAGAACCTTTTGCTCCAGCTCACTCAACACTAG
>CBVK0102424292.1:0-13888 GCA_900067695.1 Picea abies | reverse complement strand
TATATATATATATATATATAAACTTTGCCAGAAATTCATTATCTTAACATATCGAACACAAACCAACCCTCTCATGCGATGAACATTCCCCAACGTTGCAATTTCACGAACAAAATTGGACGATAAAACATGATGAACATAGTAATGTTGCAATGTGTTGAACTTAGTAACGTTGCACAGTGACGAACACAGTAATGTTGTAGTCTGACGAACATAGTAATGTTACAAACTGTTGAAAATAGTAACATCGCAATGTTACAAACATAAACTGACGTCGCAATGTGATGAACATAGCCATGTCATCATAATGTGGATAGTAACAATAACGTCACAATGTCACGAACATCAACATTTCCTCATGTTGCAATGTGATGTACATATCTCGACGTTGCAATGTGACAAACATTTTCAAACGTCACAATGTGTTGAACATAGTAATGTTGCAATCTACCAAACATCGCGATGTCGCAATGTGACGAACATAGCCCCATTGTTGCAATGTGATGAACATAAACGAATGTCGCAACGTGATGAACATAGCCCTTTCATCGCAATGTGAAAACACATCCTCACGTTTCAATGTGATGCACATATCCTAACATTGAATTGTGACAAACATTTCCAGACGTCGCAATGTGATGAACATAGCCATGTCATCGTAATGTGGATAGTAATGTCGCAATGTGATGAACATCAGTAGAGGTCGCAATGTGTCGCACATCGCCACAATGTGACGAACATTTCCTCATGTTACAATGTAATACATATATCTTGACGTCGCAATGTGACAAACATTTCCAAACGTCGCAATGTGTCGAATATAGTAACATTGCAATCTACCAAAAATAGCAATGTCACATTGTGTCGAACATAGTAACGTTGCAATCTACCAAAAATAGCAACATTGCAATGTGATGAACATAGCCATGTCGTCGCAATGTGACGAACATATCCTCACGTTCCTATGTGACACATATATCCTGACGTCGCATTGTGACAGTCATTTCCAGACTTTGTAATGTGTCCTACAACACCCTGTCGTCCCAATGTGACGAACATTGCCTCACATTGCATTGTGATGCACATATCCCAAGGTTGCAATCTGTCAAACATTTCCAAATGTCCCAATGTGTTGAACATAGTAACATTGCAATCTACCAAACATAGTAGCATCGCAATGTGACAAACATAGTCTTGTCCTTGCAATGTGACGAGCATAGTCATTTCATCGCAATGTGACGAACATAAACGTACGTTGCAATGTGACGAACATACCCCTCTTATTGTTATGTGACAAACATATCCTCATATTCCAATGTGACTCACATATCCTGATGTCGTATTGTGATAGACATTTCCAAATGTTGCAATGGGACTAACACAACCCATTGTCACAATGTGATGTACACAATCGAATGTGGCAATGTGACAAACATAGACCAACATTTCAATGAGACGAACATTTCTCAACATGACAATGGGACGACGATAACCCATTGTTGGACTGTGACAAACCTATTCCAACACCATGATGTGACAAACAAAAACCCTTCATCGTAATTTGATGACCATAACTTTACGATGTCATGTGACAAACAAAAGCTAATGTCACAATGTGACAAACAAAACCTGATGTCACAATGTGATGAACAAAACATGATTAGCATTGCAATGCAGTAGTGTCATAGTAAACTATGGTTAAACATAATCAACATGGCCCACCATAATCACATCCACATGGTCAACAAAGTTTATCCATGGGCATGGTCAACCATAACAAAACCTAATCAACCACATTCAACCATGGTCATGTTCAACCACAGTCAATTGTGGTGAAGGACAACCATAATCAACCATAGTCAATGTTTCCTTCCCAAAGTCAACCAAGGTCTACCAAAGTTAACCATGGTCATGGTGAACCATAGTCAACCATGGTCATTGTCAATTAATGTATTAATAATTTAACATGTTACATTATAAATTAAAGTATCAATACTTTAATTTTTACATTATATTAATGAAATAATGTATTACTAACATCATTAAGATAAATGTATTACTACTATATTAATGTATTCAGGTAAATTTATCACCTTATTAATATTTTATTAATGTTTTAATGCATTAATACTTTAGTAATGTATTTATTAATGTATGAAATTCATTTTTTTTAGTATTACTCTAATAATGTATTATTTTATTATTGTATTAATACTTTAGCACTCTATTAATTAATATTGTATAAATGTTTTAATTAATTAATACATTACATGATTAATGTATCAATTGATTAATATTTTATATTAAACATTAATTATCATTAATACTCTAATTTATATCTTACATTTATGTAATGATGTATTAATACTTTAAAAATGTATTATTGTATTAAATTAATCGATTATAGTGTACATTAATGTAATAATGTCATTAATAGTTATGACTATAAGAAACCATCATCATGATTAATCATAGTCAACCATAACCATTTTTAATAAATGTATTAATACTTTAATATGCATTAATGTATTACTTTAATGGAATATTCTATATAATGTATTAATACATTAAAACATTAATATTAATACTATTACTTTAATGTATTACTTTAATAATTTAATGTATTACTTTAATACTATTACTTTAATATTAATACTATTACTTTAATGTATTACTTTAATAATTTAATGTATTACTTTAATATTAATATTATTACTTTAATAATTTATTAATATTGATTGTGTTAATATATTAATTGAGGTATAGGAGAGTTGGTGAGGGAGAGTGCTTATCCGTTCAAAACCAGCTGGGACAAAAAATCCAACCATTAATATAGCTCAAGTCGAAAACATTATATAAACATTGGAGACTGACCTAAAAAACCAGTTAAGTTTCCATGTTATAATCCACAACAATTCACACCCGCTATTTGGTAAGAAATATCGTTTGACTTGGCAATGGGCATTGACTGCAACCGCGTCTCAGGCGGCGCCTTTATGAAGAGAAGTGTGAAGAAATATCGTGTCAATGGCCATTGCCGTGTTCTGCCATTGCATTGACTGCAACCGCGTCTAACGCGGTGCCTTCATTCAATATATAAACTCACGAATAGCACCATGTTACCTCTGAGGAGAAGACGAAGAGAAGTGGTAATATCATTAATAATGGTTCGCTTGGTATACGCATTGCTCTTTCTGCTGCTTTCTGTAACCATTGGCTGCCATGGGCACTCCAAAGATGGTAAGATCTATCTCTATCTCAATTACGTTACAAAAAATGACTGCTATTTAGCCTTTTAGTAATTTTCTGTTCTCTCGGGAACTTGTGGTTGCAGGAAACGAGCTCCAAATTAGTATGAGCGAGGTGGATCCATGGGTTTTGCAAGGCAAAAATATAAGACAGTTACGGCATATGACGAAGAATTATGCGTATGAGAATAGATATGTGAAAATAAGTAGAAGGAGACAGCCGCTTAGCCCTCCTCCGCCAGTATTTAACCGGGGCACCAGTTGGTTCCGAAATGTCCCTCCGCCTCCGCCATCTGTGCGCTAAATCCGTTCTGCTATTCGAACTGGGAATTTCTGATATATGACAATAAGTGGATATTTTTTTTTAATCTTAAATTTTGCATTTGAATAGACACTAATATTTGAATAGAAATTAATATGTAATAATGAGTGATATTTTGCAAGTTCAAATCCAGAGGAGGAAGGGTATGTATACTTTTCTAGATTTTACCAGTTAAATAGCTGGGCCTAGAAGTCCTTTGTCCCACAAACAAGGGGTCTCATACATCAATTTGTTGTCTTGACTGTGATTTTAAAAATAGATTATTATTATCATCATTATATAAAAATTATAATAAGGAATAATTTTATATATATATAATAATGAGATGTTGTTAATAACACATAAAAAATCATTAGTTTGCTATTTGATGTGCATCTTTTACACTTAAAAGTTCTTCCAATATGAAAAACGGTTGAATGGAGATTAATTATGTTTAATTAAAACTTGATTAATTGTTTTTTAAATAAAATATAACTATAAGTGCACATTCTTTTTTAAATATCATCCCAAAATAAAGAGATGTCTTCCCACATTTATTCAAAATAAAGAGATGTCTCCCCACATTTATTGATGGTATTCCTCGTAATGTGTTTTAGCTATGGATATGGATATTTGAATTGGGTAATCATTGTCATGGAAATGACCAACAACATCACTACAAAAGTTGTTTTCATATGCAAATATTTCAAGTGCATTTCAAGTGCTTGTTGGCAATGATTACATTGTGTTAGGTGGTGGTGTTGTCCTCAATTATTGTATTGAGTTGTTAAAAAGTTGTTTTCATATGCAAATATTTCAAGTGCATTTCAAGTGCTTGTTGGCAATGATTACATTGTGTTAGGTGGTGGTGTTGTCCTCAATTATTGTATTGAGTTGTTAAGTGGATCATTTATTCAATTTGGAAATTTGTTCAATTAATTATCCACTCAATCCTAATCAAAATATGACTTAACATATAAAAAAAAATTATTTCCCTTTAAAAAAACTCCAAAAAAAACCGTTATCTTCTCAAAAAAAAAAACTTCATCTTGCAAAGGATTTCATTTTTCACTGAAAAATTAACAAACCAAAAAAAACACATAACAAATCAACTATTCACCATTACATTACAACAATTAGTCATGTACCATTCCATTTGAAATTAGAAAATTAACAAACACATAACATACTAAAAATAAACATTTTTCACCTCCTTGCATATTGAAATGCGAAGAGGGCACAACAATGTTGTAAGGAGTGAGAGGATGCAAAATGGAAGATACAGGTTATACAATTTTCTCAAAAATTGCTCTAATTGAACACTAACACCATACATTTGAATTATTATTATACAAATATTTATACAAATACAAGGAAGATTTCATATTTGAGTCTCTCATGAAATACTAAACAGTAATACTTACAAATTGCACTATGGGCTATATTTATTATATTACACTATCACCATACATTTGAATTTTTATTATACAGATACAAGGAAAACTTCATATTTGAGTCTCTCATGAAATACTAAACAATAATACTTACAAATTGCATTATGGGCTAATTGTTTATTATATTACACAAACACCATACATTTGAACTTCTATTATACAAATATTTATAGAGATACAAGGAAGACTTCATATTTGAGTCTCTCATGAAATACTACTTACAAATTGCATTATGGGCTAATTATTTATTATATTACACAAACACCATACATTTGAATTTCTATTATACAAATATTTATAGAGATACAAGGAAGACTTCATATTTGAGTCTCTCATGAAATACTAAACAATAATACTTACAAATTGCATTATGGGCTATATTTATTATATTACACTAACACCATACATTTGAATTTTTATTATACAAATATTTATACATATACAAGGAAGACTTCATAATTGAGTCTCTCATGAAATACTAAACAATAATACTTACAAATTGCATTATGGGCTATATTTATTATATTACAATTGAATATCATTATATCTTAAACGTTGGAGGTTAGGGACTCTCGTGAAATGTGTTGGGCTTTCACTAGTGCTAGGTGTTGGTCTCTCACTAGTGCTAGGTGTTGGTCTCTAAATTGGCCCTATCTCCTCCCGATATAAGTGAAAGTGTCCCCAGTTTTTCCACAAACTGAAGAAAATTATTGTGCAAAGATTCTTTAGAAATCCATGAAGCATATATGTTGGTAATTGAATTGGTCTACCCACTACATATTGAGTGTATTACCAATAGCAAGTATGTCTAATCATTATGGGTTATATTTATTATATTACAATTGAATGTTGTTCTATATTAAATGTTGGAGGTTGGGTCTTCTCATTAAATGTGTTGGGCATTCTCCAATGTTGGGTATTGCTCTCTAGGTTGTCCCTGTCTCCAAGTTGGGTGCCCTTATAGCCCATATCATCTCCTCCCTATTTAAGTGAAAGTATCCCCACTCCATGAAGCAGATGTTGGTAAATGGACTAGTCTACCGACCATATATTGAGTTTATTGTCCATAGCGAGTATGTTTGATGCACTATTCAAGGAATGTATCATATGTCAATGGTTGTTGGAAATATAGAACGTGATGTTCAAGATGTGAGAGAGAGATGAATTCCTCAAAATCAGATGGTTTGAAGAGCTTGAGCTATGAAACATTGATGACATATGAATGCCCAACTATGCTAGCAAATTGAATTTGAAGGAATTGTTGTTCACTAGTTGAATGATGGTGTAAGGTCCATATTGATGCAGGAGCATCTCCCACGTCAAGCGAGCCAGCGCGGAGGTGAAGGACAGCTGGATAAGCCCAGCACAAATTTTGAAATCGTCTCGAAGATAATGCGCCAACCTTAAATGTGATATTAAAGAGAGGTGTACTTTTATATCGTAATCAGACCTTGAGCGTCCTGCTCTCGTCTGAAGTAGATAGAGGCATTTATGTTGAGATGAAATAGGTAGATAGAATTTAATATTAGATTAGAAAGTTTTAGAAAGAAAGAGGGAAACAGGATAATAAACACCCTCACTGTGTATTGTAGCATAAGCATGACTGCAGAGGAAGAAGAGAAGCAGAGAGTTGTGTAGCAAACTCCATGTACAGAAGTTCTGAATTTATATAAAGAAAGCTATGATTCAGACTCATGGTTTTTACCTATTCTCTGTGTATTGATGTTATACTCATGAATGGTTTATTATTTATGTCATGCAATTGCTTTTATGCTATGTATGAATGATTTATTACTGAGTGTTTGAAATCTGAGAGAGGAAGAGTAAGAGGAAAGAGTTTCAATTGTTTCTCTATCTGAGCAAGAGATTCCTGCAAGGAGTGCAGTTGAAGTCGTCCGCAAGGAGTGCGTTGACGAAGGACTCAGGTAGTTTAACTCTTGTTCTCGTTCACCCAGAGTGCATTTGGGCACAGGAGTCATGCAAGGAGTGTGTAGGCCGAGTGAGGTCTCAGGAGGCCGAGTGAGGTCTCAGGGTTGCGAACCTGAGAAAAATATCGAAAGACTGCTGCTGCAGGTGTGCGCAGAGTTGAGATTCTCAAATATTTTAAAGTATCTGAAGGTTGTCACAAGGAGTGCGTGCAAGGACCCTCTTTGAAGCTTGAAGTCATGAGAAAGATTAGGAGGGATAAATCCTGTGAAGCTATTGGAGGTATCATAAGGAGTTGGAGCGTATCGAGTGACTCAAGGCGACGGAGTTTTGGGTCGCAGGTGATTAAGCCCGGAAAGGAGTCCTTGGTCCACTTTGTGAACGTATCGAGGAGGAGGAGAAGATAAACGGCCAGGATCTTATGGAGAGGATTTGCGGAGTCTCGCCAGCCATCAGATCTACCAGAGGAGCGGAGAGGTTACGGCTGCATTCGGAGCTCAAGCTCTAGGGATCGTGAGTCGTTGGATCATCAACCAGTTACCCGTCAACCATCTGTTTGACAAGAGTTTCGCAGGGTTTAAATCTTCGTGAACCGAGGGGAAGCCCCGGGAAGCATCAAGATATTGAGGCGTCGGAGTTCGGGAAATCGGGGATCCCATGGACCAAAGATCGGCAAATCCATCGTGGAAATCCCGATGAGCTCAGAGTCGTTCATCTGTTGGGACAAGTGGCAGGGACTAGGAGTCATCGGTATATCGAAGGTTCAGAAGTCAAGAGCTCGAGACCTTTTGAGTTCCGAAACAGTGAGGGGATCATATCCGTGGATCTCGAGAAGGACACGTGTCGTGTGATCACTCAACCGGAGATTCGATCATCGGGGCTCATATAAGTGAGTGGTTTGACTTTGTGTTTGGCGAAGTCCAAGGTTCGATCTGAATCGTCCATCATTTTGGGACGCATGTCAGAAGCTCTGAAGAAGTCGGGGTTCGACGTATCGGAGGTCTCGAGGACAAGATACTCTTGCAATTTGGAATCGCGAAGCGCGATATCCTGACGGTGGTAGAGCAGTGTGGGACCACAAGAGTCGGAGTGGAAGACAGGTGGCACAAGTTATTGAGGTTTCGCAGCAAGAAGTGTTGAAACATTAACATCGGGATTCACAATCCCGTGAAGTCCGAAATCCAGATAGAAGTGACGGGAAGTTTAAGGGACAACCCGCGCGTGCGTCGGAGTTTCGACGTATCGAGCATCGGGAGTCGGAGAACCGAGGTACTCGACATCACAAGTGCCGAATTAGCGATAGGGAAAGTCTCGATAGAGGAAGGAGAAGGTCAGCGTTGACTGGTCATCGGGTCTCAGGGATTCGAGAGTCTGGCGCTCAACCTTTGGCATCACGAAGTCGCGAAGTCTGATCTTCCGAGTGTGAAAGGAAGATCCAGGGAAGGTTACTGTGGGTGCAGGTTTCCCGATAGGGAAATAGAAGAGCCTTAGAGTTCTTCAGGCTGAGGAAGAGAGAAGATCTTGTAAGCGGACGTGCTTGCGAGAGCGCCTGCATCAAGTAGTATCAGAGCTTAGAAAAGCTTCTTTTCTTTCTGTAGCGGAGAAAAGGAGAATTCACCATGCCACCGAGGAGAAGAGATAGACAATCACTCGGTCCAGAGGAGGAAAGGGAAACGCCTAGAGGAAGGGGTAGAGAAGTGCAGAATCTAGAGGTAGAAAGAGATCTGCATAACATACGCGCTAGACTTGTTGACATGGAGATAAGACAAAGGCACACAGCTGATGTAGGAGATATCAATGAGTCTGAAAATGAAGATGATGTTGGACATGGAGAAGAAGAAATCCCAGCAAAAGATGCAGAAAATGAGCGCTTACTTAAAGCTGTTGCAAGAATGGGTGCAAAGGCAAAGATGGACATTCCAGTTTATGAGGGAAATCTGGATGTAGAAGAGCTTCTAGACTGGATTAGAGCTCTGGACACCTATTTTGACTATGAAGATATCGAAGAGGACAGGAAAGTCAGGCATGCCGTCACGAGATTAAAAGGACATGCAGCCTTGTGGTGGGATGAACTACAAGTGGATAGGCATTGCCAAGGCAGGCAGAAAATTAAGAGCTGGGACAGGATGATTGCAAAGATAAAGGAAAAATTCATTCCCATGGACTATCAAATTTCTCTGTTCAGGAGGATGCAGAACCTAAGATAGAAGCTGATGACAGTAAAGGAATATACTGAAGAGTTTTACAGGTTGAATATCAGGGTAGGTCATCGCAAAAGCAATGATGAAAAAGTGGTCAGGTATATGAATGGCCTGAGATATGAGATTCAGGATGAAATGAGTATGGTGACCATCCGAACAGTGGAAGATGCTTATCAGATGGCTCTGAAAGCTGAAGAGAAGCTGAGCCGAAAGAAGAGTTAGAGGGGCAAAGGTAGAAGTCATCCCAGAGGCAAATTAGTTGCCCAGGAAAGAACCCAGAAGCCCATGGACGACTGGAAGAAACCTCAGACACGGACAGAGAGAGGTGGAAGCTCACAGTGAGGGAGATATGTTGAACAGAGAGGACAGTATAATGAGCAGAGAGGAGATTATGCTGACAACAACACTTTTCCTCGTACTAGAGGTAGAGGAAGGGGAAGAGGTGGAGTAATAACATGCTTCACATGTGGGAACAATGGGCACAAGTCATTCAAGTGTCTAGAGAAAAAGAAAGAAACTGGAGAGACTCACATCGACGAGGCACAGAGGCGAGATGTTGAAGCAGAAGACGTTGAAGGCGGAAGATCGTTGGTGATGCGAAAAGTCCTTTTGACACCAGAGAAAGAGGTGGAAAGTTCAGTCCAAAGGACCAGAATTTTCAGGACTGCTTGCAAGACCAAGGGTTGGGCATGCAAGGTCATTGTGGATAGTGATAGCACGGACAATCTCGTTTCAACTGAGATGGTGGAAAAGTTGGAGCTGGAGACGACTGATCATCCAAGTCCATATAAAGTTTTGTGGCTACTAAAAGGACACCAGGTAAATGTCACCAAACAGTTCTTAGTTGAATTTAAGATAGGAGGATATAATGATAAGATATTATGTGATGTCATTCCTATGGATGTTTGTCATCTATTGCTGGGTAGACCATGGAAATATGACAGAAATGTGATCCATGATGGGCGAATGAACACATACACCCTGGAGAAGAATGGGAGGACACACATGTTGCTTCCGATAAAGGATAAGGAGGTGAAACCGGAAGTAAGCAACACAGTACTTCTCATGAGTGGGAAGGAACTTCTTACAGAGGTCAAGAAGAAGGAGGATCCACAGTTCATTGTGGTTAGAAAATCGAAGATTGTTCTGACTAGCACAAGAGTGGATGATTTACCAGAAGAAGTTCAGAAACTGCTGGAAGAGTTCGTTGACATTGTAGTGGATGAATTACCTCATTCGTTGCCACCAATCAGGAATGTGAGTCATCACATTGATCTCATACCAGGAGCCAGTTTGCCAAACAAATCTGCGTACAGATTGATGACGCAGGAGAATGAAGAGGTTAAAAGGCAAGTTCAGGATTTGTTGGACAAAGGTTTGGTCAGAGAAAGCTTGAGTCCATGTGTTGTTCCGACAGTACTCAATCCGAAGAAAGACGGAGGCTAGAGGATGTGTACTGACTCGAGGGCAATAAACAAGATAACCATCAGATACAGATTTCCATTGCCAAGGATGGATGATCTGATGGATTGTTTAAGTGGAGCAAAAAAAAATTCGAAATTTGACTTGAAGAGTGGATATCACCAGATTCGCATGAGAGAAGGTGATGAATGGAAGACAGCATTCAAAACAAACGAAGGGTTGTATGAATGGCTTGTTATGCCATTTGGTTTAACAAATGCACCAAGTACCTTCATGAGGTTGATGAACGAAGTCCTGAAGGAGTTCATCGGGAAATTTGCCATTGTGTATTTGGATGACATACTGGTTTTCAGTAAAACAGCAGCGGAGCATCTGAAGCATTTGGCTACAGTGATGTAGACATTGCAGCAGGAGAAGTTGTTGATAAACATGAAAAAATACTCATTCATGAAGACAGAGCTCATTTATTTGGGATTTGTTATTTCGGAAAATGAGTTGAGGATGGATCCAAATAAGGTGGAAGTGATTAAGAATTGGCCATCACCGAAAAAACATATTTGAGGTGAGAAGTTTTCATGGATTGGCTAGTTTCTACCGAAAATTCATCAGAAATTTCAGTGGAATTAGCGCAGCAATGATGGATACAGTGAAGAAAAGACATAAATCTTTTCACTGGACTGAAGAAGCTGAAAAGAGTTTCAATTTGTTGAAGAGGAAGATCATGGAACAAACTGTTCTGGTGTTACTGGATTTCCGAAAAACATTTCAAGTGAAATGCGATGCAAGTGGGTTTGCAATCGGGGCGGTCTTGAGCGAGGAAGACAGGTCGATAGCGTATTTCAGCGAGAAGCTGAATGAAGCAAAGGTGAAGTATTCCACATATGATAAGGAGTTTTATGCCATCATACAGGCATTGAAGAAGTGGAGGCATTATTTGATTCTGAAAGAATTTATTCTATACAGTGACAACCATGCACTGCAGTTTGTAACTCAATAGGAGAAGTTGAATCAAAGACATGTCAAATGGGTAGAATATATGCAGAATTTCACTTTTGTGATTAAACATATTTCTGGTACTGCTAACAAAGTTGTTGATGCTTTGAGCAGGAAGTGTTTGCTGTTGCAGGAGTTCAAAGTCAAAACATTGGGTTTTGATGATCTCAGGGACATGTGCAGAGATGATCCAGATTTTTAGGAGGCATATGAAGCAGTCGAGAATCAAATTCTCAGAGACAGAAGCCCGTGGATAGAATACATGATCCAGGAAGGATTGTTGTTCAGAGGCAATCAACTGTGTATTCCAAAATTCTCCATGAGGGAGAATCTGTTGAAAGAGAAACACAGTGGAGGATTGGTCGGACATTTCGGTCATGACAAAACATTCGAAAAGCTGAGCAAATCATACTTTTGGCCAGGGATGCGATCAGAGGTCAAGATATTTGTGGATAGATGCAGAATTTGCCAGCATTCGAAGGGGAGGAAGTAGAATGCGGGTTTTTATCAACCATTACACATACCTGAGAAGCCTTGGGATGAAATTAGCATGGATTTCATATTGGGGTTGCCAAGGATGTAAAGAGGATTTGATTCGATATTTGTAGTGGTGGATAGATTTTCCAAGATGGCACACTTTATCCCATGTCAGAAGACCAGTGACCCGACTCACATCGCGAACCTATTTTTCAAAGAAGTCATTCGACTTCACGGCTTACCAAGGAGCATAGTTTCGGACAGAGATACGAAGTTCATAGGGCATTTCTGGAGGACCTTATGGAAGAAGTTGGGAACTGACTTGTTATTTAGTTTGACTTATCATCCTCAGACAGATGGATAGAAAGAAGTGGTAAACAGAAGTCTGGGAGATTTGCTGAGAAGCTTGGTGACAGAGCACCACAGCAGTTGGGACAATATATTTCCGCAGGCAAAGTTTGCGTATAACGACTCAGTCAACAGGAGCACAGGACAGAGTCCATTTCAGATTGTTTATGGCATACAACCAAGGGGAATTTTTGAATTGAGGGATTCAGAACAAAATGCAACTAGGAGCGCTAGTGCAGAAGATTTCACAGAAGCGATGAAGGAACTTCATAGCCGAGTGAAGGAGCAGTTGCAGAATTCAAGCCAGGAGTATAAGCACAGAGCCGATCAACATAGAAGACAACTTCAGTTCGAGGTTGGTGATCTGGTTCTGGCACATCTGAGGAAGGAAAGGTTCCCGAGAGGAATATATAATAAGTTGAAGATGAAGAAAATCGGACCATCTAGGGTCTTGAGAAAATTTGGGGCAAATGCTTATGAGATTGAATTACCCGATGGGATCGGAATTTCTCCGATATTCAATGTCTCAGATTTGTACCCATACAAAGCTGAGGAAGCAGGAACAAGTGATGAACAGTCAGAGATTCAATGGTGAAAGCAAATGCCAGTTGCAGAAAAGCCACAAATGGAGTGCATACTAGATAAAAGAATTGGTAAGAAGACCAGAAGGAAAGAATATTTTGAATATTTTGTCAAGTGGAAGGGCCATCCAGTTGAAGATGCCAGCTGGGAGAATGAAGCGAAGATACAGAAGCATGGACATACCATGCAGGAGCCCATGAAAGTTTTCAAGCGAGGGAGTATGATGCAGGAGCATCTCCCACGTCGAGCGAGCCAGCGCGGAGGTGAAGGACAGCTGGATAAGCCCAGCACAAATTTTGAAATCGCCTCGAAGATAATGCGCCAACCTTAAATGTGTTATTAAAGAGAGGCGTACTTTTATATTGTAATCAGACCTTGAGCGTCCCGCTCTCGTCTGAAGTAGATAGAGGCATTTATGTTGAGATGAAATAGGTAGATAGAATTTAATATTAGATTAGACAGTTTTAGAAAGAAAGAGGGAAACGGGATAATAGACACCCTCACTGTGTATTGTAGCATAAGCATGACTGCAGAGGAAGAAGAGAAGCAGAGAGCTGTGTAGCAGACTCCATGTACAGAAGTTCTGAATTTATATAAAGAAACTTGTGATTCAGACTCATGGTTTTTACCTATTCTCTATGTATTGATGTTATACTCATGAATGGTTTATTCTTTCTGTCATGCAATTGCTTTTATGCTATGTATGAATGATTTCTTGCTGAGTGTTTGAAATCAGAGAGAGGAAGAGTAAGAGGAAAGAGTTTCAATTGTTTCTCTATCTGAGCAAGAGATTCCTGCAAGGAGTGCAGTTGAAGTCGTCCACAAGGAGTGCGTTGACAAAGGACTCAGGTAGTTTAACTCTTGTTCTCGTTCACCCAGAGTGCATTTGGGCACAAGAACGGTGCAAGGAGTGTGCAGGCCGAGTGAGGTCTCAGG
>CBVK0102424137.1:0-30096 GCA_900067695.1 Picea abies | reverse complement strand
CAAAATAAACTACTATCACATTTCTGTAGATAAATATTAACTGTTCGATGACGGAGGCGAGGAGGAAGATGCATTGTATAGGCAAGTTTTAATGGTTCCTTTTGATTCACGCATGAATTCGTAACTAATGCACGATCTATGAATTAACTAATAGATTTGAATGTGGCGTACCTGACACATTTTGGGGTTAAACATATCTTCACGTCACATCACTCCGATGTATAGATCGAGGATCGACTACTATCAGAGTGTATATTTATATTGCTATCCTCTGGATAAAACTTCCGACTCCGATGATATCAAGGTTGGTGATCGGGGAAATTTCAAGTACGCAGCTTCTCGGTGGGTCTTCATCTTCAGAAGCTTTCGTCGTCGAAAATGTTTCGGGCATCGGTGGTTGGCAGTATCACTCCTCTTTTTGCGTGACTCTCACTATTATACTTTTCTGCCGAAACTGAATGGATCGATCTTCGGCAAAATCCTTCCCGAGGCTGTTTGTAGGAAAGAAACGCTTTCATCGATCGACACCAATGAAGGTCGACACTTGGCTACTTCGACTTCCTACATGATATTCACAAATTTAATTTACGTCAATGCCGAATTTCTCGAGCGATTCGAGAAAAATTCTGGGTCGCCGATTCCTTGAGTAGTAATTAAGTCTCTTTCAGAGTTAAGATGATTCTTTGTTGTATGTTCAGATAAAATTTAATCAATTCAAACATGAAACATAAGAGATAAGTGAAGGTATCAGTTTCATACTGAAGTGAAAAAAGTCGATGCAAAAGATCAAGTGGTACCCAAAAAAGTAAATGGTCACCGACTTTTTAGGGTGTGTTGAGTACTCAACAAATGGTAATTCACTGGTTGGACGCATAATCTATGTTCCTCTTTCATTTCCCTTGAGGTATTACCGAATCAAAAATTAGATATCTATGACAATTCTTTTATTCATATTAACCAAGGTTATTATTATTATTATTCATATTTATTATTATTATTTTTTATTTATTAGAAGTATTGTTTTAGGGCTTGGCCATTTACTGGGAGGGCATTAGGTTGCCCCCTCAAATTTTTGAACCGATAAGTACTTGCCCCAATCTTCTCAACCACTTGGAAAGGCCCAAGCCATAGGCTCTGAAACTTGGAATGTTTTCCTTTTGGTTCATTTTCCCTATCCCACTTCAGGACTAAGTCTCCTACCTCAAAGATCTTTTCTTTAGCCTTATGCTTATCGAACCATCTTTTCACTACCTGTTGATGAGCTAAGAACTTAGACTTAGCCTTTTCTCTCTCTTATTCCAACATGAGCAGAGTGTCAATTCTTTGTTGCATGGTTGTTGAAGGTTCCTCATTAGAATCTTGGGCCAATTGAAGAGATGGCAGATAGAGCCCGCTTTGGAGGATGGATTCTTTCCCATAGAGCCAAAAGTATGGCGAATTTCCTATGGATTATTTGGGTGTAACCCTATCGGCCCATAGGGCATTATGAAGTTGATTATTCCAATTTCTTTCGTTATTTGTAACCATCTTCTTTAAAATCCTTATCAGGTTTTTATTAGTTGATTTCGCCACATTGTTTCCCTGAGGGTAGTAATTTGCGGAGTACTTGATTATGACACCTTTGTTCAGAGAAAACTCTGTCAATAGGGTAGAAGAGAAGTAAGTTGCATTATCAAAGACTAGAATAGAGGGAACACCAAACCTTGTGATCAACTATTGTTCTATAAATTGGATTACTACCTTCTCGTTTACATGAGTCGAAGGGATTGCCTCCGCCCATTTTGTGAAATAGTTGGTGGCGGTAAGAATGTACTTGTGCAATTTTGAAGAGCTAGGCATAATTTATCCTATGATATCCAATCCCCATTGCTCAAAAGGCCTCGATACAGTCACATGCTGAAGTGGGACTGCTACCCTTTTCTCATTTCCATCTCTTATTTGACAAGTCTTACAGTTTCTAATGTAAGTATGAGCGTCTTTGAACAATGTGCGCCAGTAATAGCCAACTCTCATAATTTTATGAGCGGTGGTGTTTCCTGCAAAATGTCCTCCATCGGGGCCATCATGGAGTTCTTTTAACACTTTGTCGGAATCTTCACGTTCAAGACATCTCAACAATACCCCGTCATAGTTGATTCGAAAGAGCACCAAATTTATAAGGCGATATTGTGCAGACTTTAATATGAGGGCTCTCCTCTCTCTGGGGTTAAGGTTTTTGGGACAATTCCCGTGATTTAGAAGATAATATAAATCCTCGTACTAAGAGTCTCGTCTTGGGGAAATGTATGCTACTTCACCACACCATAGTGCTATTTCATTTTCCCATTCAAAATATTCATCTACTTGATCTTGGGCTTCGACTGTGAGCTTGCACAAACCTTGCCCTTTTACTAGCTTGGCAGGTTTTATATCTAGATCAAATTCCTAGACTACTTCCATCCAGTTTCCTCTTCTTTCTCCCATTTCTTGTTGGGAAAACAAGGATTAGACTGCAATGTGTGGCACAATCATGTTAGTGTGATTCTTGAGAATGTAAGACCTGAAATGATTTACTACCTTATAGACCGCATAGGCTTACTTGTCTATGGTAGGATAATTGAGTTTAGCTCCTTGAATATTGGTACTCATAAATGACATTGGGGCTGCGTTGTTGTCATCATCCTTCTGAGTCAAAACCGCAGCTAGCGATTGGTTGGAGGCGAAAGTATAAAGGTTAAAGTCTCTATCAAAATCAAGACATTGCAACACCGGGGCCCGGGATATGGTAGCTTTGATGTTTTTGAAAGCATCTTTTCATTCATCATCCCACTCAAATTTGACATCCTTGCGAATTGCATTTTGTAAGGGTTTGATGATTTCGGTGAAGTCGGGGGTGAACTTCCTGACAAAATTGATTTGCTTGAAAAATGACTGTATAGCCTTCTTGTTATGGGGTAGCGGAAGTTGAGCTATGGATTTAATTCTTTCAGGGTCTATGCAAATCCCTACTTGAGATATAATGTTACCTAACAACTTACCTTCCTTGACACCAAAGATAGTTTTCTTGGGGTTCATAGATATACCGTATTTCTGACACCTTTCGAAAATCCGAGTTAAGTGTTGGATGTGTTCTTCTCTATTCTTCGAATACACTGTTATGTCATCTAAATATACTACCACACACCTATTGATAAGTCCCTGAAAGGCCACATCCATGGCCCTTTGGAAGGTTGCTCCTATGTTGATTAGCCCGAAAGGCATGCGCTTATAAGTGAAGGTTCCCCATTTGGTTCAGAAAGTGGTTTTCAAACGGTCTTCCTCTGAAACCAACACTTGATTGTAGCCTGAGAAACCGTCTAGTAGAGAGAAGATCTCTGAGCCTGACATGGTTTTCAAGAGTTGCTCCATCGGTGGGACTAGATAATTGTCCTCTTCTGAAGCTCTGTTGAGGTTCCGAAAATCTACGCATAGTCGTGGGACTAGATAATTTTCCTCTTCTGAAGCTCTGTTGAGGTTCCGAAAATCTACGCATAGTCGGATTTCTCCTGATTTTTTCCTTACAGGAACAAGATTTTCCACCCAAGCGGAATGCCTAACCTGGAAAATTATCTTTGCATCTAGAAGCTTCCTTAATTCTTGATAGATGAGAGGTTCTAGGGATGGGTGATCCTTTCATAGCTTTTGCAGAAAAGGTTTCACTTCGGGTTTCAACAGGATGGTGTGTTGAATAATGTGGGTATCAAATGTTTTTAAATACTTATAGGACCATGTGAAAACATCCTAGTATTGTCTGAATAATTTGAGGTAGGATTTCCTCTCTTCCTTAGATATAGTTTTACCAAGATTTACATGCTTTGGGTTCTTTGGGATCCCAAGATTTATGGTTTCATGGAGGGGACAAGAGCTACTAGTCTTTGCGTTTTTGGGTCCTTTGAATCATTCCTTTAGATCAAATAGATTCTTTAGATTAGCTATCCCCTTTAGGATTGTGTGGGCTTTTGATCTATCCATATGTTGATCTGCTCGAGGATCAGTTTCTTTTGAGTGCTCTTGGAACTCTTCATTGTCAATAGTGAGATCTTCGAAATTGTCTTGGTTGGTTAAGAAGATTATGATATATTCATCTCCCTCAAAGAGTTTCCAACTAGAAATGTTATTAGGTACCAACAGCCTGTAGAGCAGCTCTACAGTGAATCGGGAGGCTTCATAATATTCTAAAGGCGACAGTCTAGAAGTAGCTATGGCTAAGGAGTTAGCAAGGATATTCTTTTCTCTGGGAATTGCAGTGATATTGAAAGCCTCAAAGCGTTCTATTAGTCTATGCACCTCCTACTAGTAGTTCTTAAGATGAGGTGAATTGCAGTGTATAGTATTTCTCACTTGTCTAATAATGATTTCAGAGTCTCCGAAAACTTTCAGTTCCTTGACATACAGATCTATGGCTTTCTTTAGCCCTTGTACTAGAGCTTCATACTCGACAGTATTGTTGGTACACTCGAATTCTAGTCTACAAGACAAGAAATGGCGTTTACCCTTTTGATCGATGAGGATGCAACCTGCTCCTAACCCTTATTGTGATTTGGATCCATCAAAATAGAGGGTCCAAATTTGCAAATGAAAATCGCTCCTTTCTCTCCCATCACCAGTGTTTTGTTCTCTGATCTTTTCTTTCACAAGTCCTAACGTGGGGTTTTGACAGAAGAGAGAATATTCTATCGACATCAGGGATTCCTCTTGAAAAATTATTTCAGAGTTTTGAGTAAGAGGGACATTGAACATGAGAAGAGCAAAGTTTCTGAAGTGAGAATCACAAGAATAATTTCTCGATATGGGGAAATCGGTAGAGGTTGGTTCGTTTGGGGTTTCTAGATCAGTGACTGTATGCTTCAAATATCTCTCCCTATCGATTCTAATCATGTTCTTGTGTCCCTTTAGTGGTAGCTAAAGGTGTGCCTAGTCTGTACTGAAATATATGTTTATCTTTTCATACCAATCTCGACTCACAAATAGCCCATATGCCTTAGGGATATCCACCATAATGATGTCAATCACCTGCATGAAATTAGGATGTGTCATTATCCTGATCATCACATCTTTGAGTTCTCCCATGACCTTGACCTAGGTTCTATCCAGTTGTATGACATGCTTATCACTTTTGAGAGGGACAACACCTAATTTATTACAAACGGCCAAGGGAATCATGTTAGAAGACACCCCAGAATACAACAAACAATTGTGAAGATTCTTGTTGAAAAATTCAAACATTAAAAGGAAAGGTGGTACAAAATGCCCCTCCTTCCTACCTTCTGAGTAGGTATTTACAGTTGGCTTGCTTGCCAGATCTGTTGAGGATAGATTCTTCGTCTGGCCATTGTATGTGGCCAGGTCTTCTACCAAGCTCAGAGATTGCAACAAAAATTCTTTCTGCTGAGGAATCCTACATATGACTATAACTAATATATTAGCTTTTATCTTTATCAAATATTAGACTACATTGTAATCCAGTTTGGGGGATTCCTTGGTATGGATGCTTATAATCTTTCTACTAGGAGAGAAAGGTATTTTAGGCGATTGGGAGTTAACTTACTTTGCGAGGCCCGGGTGTTGTCGGTATCTTTTGAGTCGAGTTGACCTTTACTACATGTCTGTATTATCGAAACTTCTATGGGTTGTTATCGAGACTAAAACAAATCATCCAAAGGCACGATCATGTCAGGATCCCATATCAACATGGATGTGTTTCACAGTGGGTCAGCTTCTTCCTGATCAAATATATTCATGGTCGAACTACTTGACTTCTCGGTCAGGGAGACTTCATCTAGAAAATGATTGGCCATTAAGTTCATGGTGTGGACCCATTGAGGGAATTCTCTTTCAGAGTGGTTCTCCTGGTGATAAGTAAGAAATGATCAGATGCAACATTCCCTAGGTCAATGTTTAAGTTGGTTGGGGGGGGATCAATTTCTTTGAAAGGCTGGTTTCTTTTAAAGAAAGGCTTATAGGGTTTTTGGCCTTGGTTTCCCTCCCCTGCACTCCTTTTCATGTCTATAATCTCATTTGATAGTTTCTTGACCATGCACTGCAGATCTTCTATATCTCCATTACCCTTATCGGGAGTTTGTTCAACCGGTTTCCCCAACGGTCTAGTCAGAAGGAGTCCTCTCCTAGGAGTGAGGTGGATTTATTTTTTCACTAGAGAGGCTTGGCCTTCTTTACATCCTTTCATCTAGAATTCTATCATCTTGGCCTCTTCAAAATGTTCTGCAAGGGTTTTCTTGGTGGCTCTTTTTACGAACATGGAAATAGAGGCCGGAAGCGCATTGGCATGAACCTCGATTTGCAACTCTTGAGTTGGTTTCATTGCGGGCTTGAGTTTGTTTAAGATGGTCATGAATATTTGATTGAAATATTTGACCCTCTCTTTTGGGGTCATGGTGGTTGTGAAAAAATCAGCCATCAGGGCTCCTGTAGTAGTCTCTTCCGCAAATTTATCTAGAAAATCCTTTTGGAACTTAGTCTAGCTGGTTATAGATCCCACTGGCAAATTAAAATTCCACGTGGAAGCTAAATTTTCAAACGTGTAGGGAAAAAGTCTGTAGACTACATCTTCATGTTGAATGTTCATAAGCCTGATCACAAGTATGAATTTCTTGATATGATCTTCAGGTAAACCTGAAGTTTCAGGATTGTACTTGGGGAGAATCTTTTCCGGGTGCTGGGGAAGATTATGTACTCGTCCGGGGATGACCATGGTGTCTTTGGCCAACCAACATTGGTTGTCCTGAAGTGGAACTTCTCATTCCTCCTCATGACTATTTCTCCCTTCCATATCTTCAAAGTCAGAGTCGAGCTCTTATTCTTTCGAAAATTCGTTAGGCTCAGGGATGTCACCAGCTAGCGTCTCGAGTATTAGATCAAGAGGTTCTTCGATTTCAATGATCGCGAAATATATTAAGTCTTTAATAGAGTGTACGAAAAACTTGTCGGGAGTGCTAAC
This sequence comes from Picea abies, assembly GCA_900067695.1. Classification (NCBI taxonomy): domain Eukaryota; kingdom Viridiplantae; phylum Streptophyta; class Pinopsida; order Pinales; family Pinaceae; genus Picea; species Picea abies. The sequence continues at coordinate 23,120 of CBVK0102424137.1, read as the reverse complement.
CATTGGTATGCTTTGTTATTTTCTCCGAGGGAGGATGGGAGTTAAGGACAACGCGTCGATTTGTCTGGCATAGGCTTTGGTGATTCTCCTGAATTGATTCACTTCCTCGTGAGGGAGGGAATAAGGTATTTTAGGGTGAAAAGGTTCTTCCTCAGGCTAGGGTGAGTTACCCACTATGGGAGTACTCAGTAAATGTTGGCTATCTGTTGGATGACTAGCCATGCATGTGGACCGTTACGAATCTATAGGTTGTTCGAAATGTTATATAACTTATATATTCAGCCATTCATTCTCATGCCCTCCTTCTAGTGCCAATTATGTTGATGGGTCTTAAATCCCTTGACTCAATAGTAGAAAACAAACCCACCACTGAGGCCCAATTAGACTATGGAGCGTTTAAGATGGAATGGTTCTCCAGATCTTGCGATCCGACCAATTTATAGATGGGATTTTTGTTTTCTTTTGAAGGTTCTTCCTTTAGTTAGGACTGTTCATTTCTGTATTTTCTCTTGGGTGGGACTGTTTTGAGAGATGCAAGCCGGTATAAACCAACTTGACAAATAACAGGATTGATTTTTAACTACTGGGAAGAGGTTGAGCTTGGGATAACCTTTTGCTCAAACATGCAAATGGTGATTTTATGCCAAAGAGCCTAGTACTAATACATTAACCAAATGAGCATCCAATTACCATCTGAGAAAACTAATTAATAGAAATAAAACATATGTAATCAAAATCATGGTCAGAAAAATAATTCATCTACCATAACACTCATCACATAACAACACAACGACTTATCTTCATCATTAAAGAAAACAACATCAAAACATTGCACTAGATAACTTGACAACATAATTAATTGCTCTTACTCATTTACTGCATCATTCATGGAACATGATAAGAAGTAGTTCTTCTCCAAGTCCAGTCACATACATCTGATGAAAATAACTTGCCTCTGGTCCAGACGGACTTCTCAATTCATAGCAACCTTAAAATAATTCTTAACAACCAAAAATAAAGAGTTCTTACAACAACCATCGACCCCTTGTTCACTGGTCGATGTTTCTATTTATAATATAAAGCTTAACTGTAATTAAAGGCTAAATATAGTTTGAGCCAAACAAAAATCGCCATGTGGCATGATCATCCAACAGTTTCTTTAATATTCCACCCGAGATGTCTCTTGAAAAGGGTGACTTCTTTCATATTCAAACCAGTTGATAAATAGATCTTCACAGGTTTGAGCCCATGGGAATCTGTGTTGTTCCATCGAGGGAACATATATTACTATGATATCCATTGCATGCACTCGATACTTTACTAAAATGGAGTTCAGTTGTCGTAGCATGGCTCCAGCTCTGATAGGGTGTTCCCCGAATTGTTGCACTTGCCCTGGCCTTGCATCAATTACCTTTGCGCACTCTTCAGCCCATAGCGATTCTTGTTCGACATGTATCTTGAACACGTCGCTCAGGTTGATAAATTCATCTGGAGTGTCGAACTCGGGGAGACCAACATCCTTCATCACTTTATTAATTTTACTGGTGCGGGTCCCGGGACATCTTGGCTCAGTACTTGGCAGATCTCTTCATGCAGTCGAGACTACTTTTGCCTACCAGCCGAATTCCATGTCTTTCCTTTACTCGACCCTACTGGACTGCCTCAATATATTCGAGTCTCTCTACTGCTTGTTGTTCCTTTTCATGCCATCTCTCCACCTCCTTGCACGTCATGAGTTCCATGAGAGTGTCCTCTTGGAACTCAACTACGTTCGCAATTAATAGGTGCCTTTCTTTATTTAACCCATTGTACACTTCGTTGAACTCACTTTTCAGATACACAACGGTCTGTGTAGCGCTTGTGTAGTACTCGGCTAGATGGTGCAAGTGTTCGAGCTCATTTAGGGTGGAATCTAATTCCTTTTCATCCCTCCTGTCTCTACCTTGGGCGGCATCAGAGAGGGATTTTCCCACACCAATCAGTTTAGACATATGAGTGTCTATTGTGTTGATTAAGTTGTCCTCAGTGGTAACTAATATGGAGTGATCCAATGTGATCCTTCTCTTCTTTGTAGTCCTTTGAACGATGGCCTTTCTCTTTTGATCATAGGAGATCACATAGATGTCTTCTACCTCATCTACCGGCTCTGGTATCTATTGATCACCCCATTTGAGGTTGTTTCCCAGGCTTCCAGTGGTGTATATTTGTTCAAGAGTGGACTCTCAAAATTCCTCACTTTGCCTTGTAGATCCGACCTCTACTTGTCGCTTGTTGGGGGTTTGAATATTAGGTAGAATAGAGGTGTCGGGTATAGACTCATTTCTTACTTTCTTGTCAGCCACAGAACTGCCAATTTCCTTTTGCGGAGTTTCTTTCTTTGTCTCCCCAGGTTCGAGTTCGTCAATCAGATCCACCTCAGTTTCCAATTTATCGGAGTCTTTCATGTCGAGACTGCTTTCGGCTTCTTCTTCCTTTTGTGAGAACTCCTTGTCTTGAACTTGAAATTCGAGCTCAGGGGAAGGGGATTTCTTGGGGTCATCCTCCTCTTGGACAGGAACCAAGGAGCTGTGAGATGGCTTAGGACTCTCAACGTCAAAATATACTTGTGTAAATTTTCTCAGGGGATTAGGCTCTTGTGTTTCTATCGACACTCGACCTGTCTTTGGAGGAATTATTTCGCCTTCCGAGGAATTGAACGACGCCATTGGGGATCCAAGGTTACTTGATCCATTGGTGTTATCAGGATTTAAGGAACCGGGGCCACTTTTCTCCATCGGTACACTTTGGATGGTAGTTGAAATCGCAGGTATTATGATAAGGTACGAATCATCCTACATTCGCTTCATTAGCAGCTGACTTTATTGGTATAAGAGTTCTTCCATCCCCAGTGTCACTTAAACTTCAGGGGAATCCCTAATTTGTATCGAGGATTCCTGATGAACTCCCGTAGCTTCAATGTCTCCCTGGGGATCACTTATTCCTTCATCCAATTCATATGCTACTGCTCCTTGACTGGTCTAGCCAATTTCTTGAGATGTCTGCTCCAAAAATGTTGCTTGCTCTTCGTAGCTCATAGATTTAAACTTGGTTCCTTGAGGATCAACTTTCCTCAATGCCACCTCATTCCAGTCTTGAGCGTTCTCAGTGAAAATTTCATCTTTGAACCGGTCATGGGCATAGGGCCAACAAGATGATACCTGCTATGCATGCTGTAGGACCAATCCCTTGGGATCATGTTTGTGAAATCGACCAGTTTGGAACCAAAATTCTAATTGACCTAGCCCAAGTTGCTTATCATGCATGGTGTCTTTGACCATGGAAAAGCCAATATGAAACCCATACAATATGAAAGCCCGCTTCTTGTCTTTCACTAAAGTTGCACTGTGTCCTTGTAGGATGGTTTGATAACAAATCTCCCCTAACACTAGTTGGTCAGGAATGTAAATCGGTAATAATTGGGGTGCCCCTATGGTGTTGAAAACCCTGATGTAGGTTTCTCTCCCATCTAAATACTAATGACCAATTTTTTCTATAACCTTCTTTGCTTTATCTGATAGCCTAGGGCACTCTTTCCTGAATAGAAATAAATAAATTCATGCAATAAACTGATCACAGATAATGGCATAGGACGTTTTGTACCTATTTTCCCATAATATGTTGAAGTATACATGGACTGCGAGCTTCAAAGAGTGCCAATTTAGGTTCATCCCATCAAAATCGTTCCTGGTGCTAATGACATTCAGTAGATACAAGGCCATGTAGAAGGTGGGTGTATCTCCCTCCTTCAGCACCTGAGCCTGTCTTATGCAGGTGCTCATCCATTTGGAGATGATGGCACCCCAATTGAAGTCGGTGCCTAAAATGGCGACTGTAAAATCTAGAGGCATCCAAGCCTCTAAAAATTGGGAGTAGTCTTTCTCCCCATGCAACATGTAGAGAAGAGCCATGAGATATATGTATGGTTCCCTGAGATTGGTTGTTGGGTACCAGCCAACATTCTGGTTCATGAATTTTTTGTCTTCCCTCCATCAAGACGCCATGATTTTGATGGTATCATGTGACTCATAGAAACTCAGGATGAAATCAATGCTCATTTTTAGCGTAGAATCCCTGAGCTTGTAGTAACTCTAAACCTTTGATGGTAGGAAGATCCCAAGGCATTCGCCATTATCATCACTAATCAAACATTTTTGTCCATCAGTGTGGTCAATAAGACACTTCAGGAGCTCAATGCAAGGAAATACCGGAGACTATCTTGCCACCATGTGCAGATAAGCCTTGCGAATATTTGGGAGGACCTTTTCATCGATCTTCCTTGTATCAGAGTCATTGTGTGGGGTATATTCAAGGGGTTCTTCCTTCTTGATTTTCTTGAATATTTCTTCCCAATGAAGAAATGATGTCTTGGCTCCAATACTTTCCTCTGTGTCTCCGAAAACTGGAGGTGGGACAAAGGCCTCCTTGGTGATCGTCTTAATGACAGGCACCAGCTTGGAAATGAACTCTAATTGTCTTAGAACTGTCAGGGATGAGCCCTCTCCTACTTCTGATTCTTGCAGTTTTGGGGCTCTCGGTGATTTTTTGGGGCTCTCGGTGATTTCCTAGTGGAGGGCTTCTTCGGAGGCATTGTCCCTGTAATTAAAAATTCCCTTTAAACATGTATGCAGAGTACCATTGGGTGAGGACATATAAAAAATGGAATGTAAGAAAACCATTAGTGGATACATACCTGTAAGGCTTGCTAAGACAATTGTCTAATACTCATTGAACTTTGGACGTTTCCTCTGGACTATTAACTTTGCTCTTATGTTTGTTTTGAATTTATTGCTACGCGGAATAGGATCATACACAATGACTCGAACAGGATATAATTGGAGAGGTACTACCAGTCATATCAATTAGTAAATACGAGTAATGAATGCAGATTCAAAATAAACTACTATCAGATTTCTGCACATAAATCTTAACTGGTCGATGGCAGAGGTGAGGAGGAATATGCATTGTATTGGCGGGTTTTAATGGTTCCTTTTGATTCGCGCACGAATTAGTAAGTAATGCACTATATATGAATTAACTAATAGCTTTGAATGTGGCATACCTGACACAGTTAGGGGTTAAACGTATCCTCACGTCGCATCACTCCGACGTATATATTGGGGATCGACTTCTATTAGAGTGTATATTTATATTTCTATCCTCTTGATAAAACTTCCGACATCGATGATATCGGGGTTGGTGATCTGGGAAAGTTTAGGTACGCATATTCTCAACGTGTCTTTGTCTTCATGAGATTTCTTCATCGAAAATGTTTTGGGCGTTGGCGATCAATGGTGTCACTCCTCTTTTTCTACAACGCTCACTATTATACTTTTCTGTCGAAACCGAATGGATCGGTCTTCGGAAAAATCCTTTTCGAGATTGTTCATAGGAAATGAAATCTTTCATCGGATGATGCCGATGAAGGTCAGCACTCGGCTACTTCGACTTCCTACATGATATTTGCCACTTTAACTTACGATGATGTCGAATTTCTCGAGCGAGTCGGGGAAAATTCTGGGTCACCAATTCCTTGAGTAGTAATTAAGTCTATTTCAGAGTTAAGATGATTCTTTGTTGTATGTTTAGATAAACTTTAATCAATTCAAACAGGAAACATAAAATATAAGTGAAGGTATCGGTTTCATACTGAAGTGAAAACACTCAATGAAAAAGATCGAGTGGTACCCAAAAAAGTAAATGGTCACCGAATTTTTAGGGTGTGTTGAGTACTCAACACTTCGATACAAATGTCCAAAACCTATGACTGGGTCAAACGTTTCGATACAAATGTCCAAAACCTATGACTGGGTCAAACGTTCTTTTTTCTGGGATGGTATGAAAGAGGACGTTCACAATTTTGTGGTTGAATGTGATGTTTGTCAATGCAAGAAGGGAGAAACAATCAAATCTCCTAGCACACTACAACCGCTTCCGATTCCACCTGCTATTTGGAGGGATATCTTTATGGATTTTATTGTAGGCTTACCTAAATAGGGAAATAAATCAGTCATCATGGTGGTAGTTGATCATGTTTCCAAGTATGCTCATTTATTTTATCTTCAACGCCAATTTACAACATTCACTGTGGCTCAAATTTTCATGGATCAAGTCTTCAATCTTCATGGCATGCCTCATTCTATTATTTCTAATCATGACCCAACTTTCACCAGCAATTTTTGGCAAGAATTGTTAAAGCTACAAGGCACCCAATTTCATCTCAGCACCTCTTTATCATCCCCACATTGATGGTCAAACTGAATTCGTCAACAAGTGTTTGGAAACATATTTGAGGTGTTTCGCATCTGAAAGGAAAAATAAGTGGGCTCAATGGTTACCAATAGTTGAATGGTGGTACAACACTTCTTACCATACAACTACCCGCATGACTCCTTTTGAAGTGGTATATGGACAAAATCCACCTTTAGTTCTCTCATACTTGCCAAGTGTCTCGAAGGTCCAGGTGGCTGACCAAATGCTTACAGTTGAAAAGGCTATTCTTTATACCCTCAAAGAAAATTTGGTCATGGCCCATAATTGCATGAAGTAAAAAGAAGATCAAGTTCACTCTGAACGTCAATTTGAAGAAGGATATTCAGTGTTTCTTCGATTGCAACCTTACAAGAAAAATTCCCTCAAGACTGACCATTGTCAGAAACTGGCGCCCAAATTTTATGGTCCTTATACCGTTCTCAACCATGTGGGATAGGTGCCTTATCGGTTAGCTTTTCCCAACTATTCTAAGATCCATCCTATTTTGAATGTTTCCTTCTTAAAGAAGGTGATTGGAACTAAGTGCCAAACTCAAACCAATCTTCCCAAGTTGGACGAAGAAGGCTCCATTTGGCTAGAGGCACAAGCAGTTTTGGACCAGCGTGAGTGTCATCTGCGTCAATGAACCATCAAGGAAGTGTTAGTCTAGTGGAAATATACAACTCCAACAGATGCCACTTGAAAACCAGCTACCATTCTACATCAATTTCCTCATCTCAAGCCTTGAGGACAAGGTTGTTTTTAAGGGGGAGTACATGTTAGGGGCCTAACCCCTCACGTAGGTAGAATAATATATTTCCTTGTAATAAAGGACAATATTAATAAGGACTAACAATAAGGAAGAATAAGTCAATTGTAAGAAGACCTTATAGAAGCTTCCTTCTAGAAGGATCTTCCTCTCTTTTGATAGACATATTTAGTATAAATAGGATTCGAGGGTATGAGAAGTATTGTCTTCGATATTACTGTAATAGAGATATTCTCTGTTGTAGGTTTCCCCTTCAAAGAGGCAAGTGAACATCGCTCTCAGTAATAAAAGTTCTCTTTTTGGTGTTACTCTGGTATTATTGTGGTCTTTTTCTGGTTATATCATTGTTTATCTTCCATTTCTAGCTAATTATTCATGTTTTGCATAATAATTTATATCTGGAATATTACAACTTTGGTGGCGCTGGCTCAAACATCCCACGGAGTTATGGGAAAAGATATGGAAAATCAAATATGATTTGAGCACTAGTGAGGACCTCCTCATCACACTCAATGACTTGATTCAGGGATCCAACATCTGGAACACAGCCTAGAGGAACAAGCCTCTTATACAAAAACATGGGTTGTGGGAGATACATAGTGTAGAGAAGTCCTTATTCTGGCAGGACTCTTTGCAACAACTATCACCACTGTACTCAATAGAATAGCTCAGCCCCCTTCATCAACAAATGAAATCAAGGGACACACTTCATGTAAAGGATCTTTGGAAGGAAAAATTTATGCAACACCCCTGGCATATGTGGAAGACCCAACCCCATGAACTAAGCATATCAAAAGGAATCAATACAGAATCCTGGAGGGACTATGCAAATCAACAAAAGATATGCATCAATGATGATCCAAACATCCTCAGGTGGGGTCACTCTCCAAAAAGTAACTTCTCAGTCAAGGAGGCTTATCATCTCCATGAAAAATATTACATGCAACCAAAAGAGCACATATGGGGCAAAATATGGAACCCAAAACTATGGCTGAAAGTCTCCCTATTTCTATGGCTAATTGTTCAAAACTGCATTCTCACTTGGGATAACCTCAGTAAATGAGGATTTGTTGGACCTTCGATATGCCTCCTCTGCCGAAAACATGAAGAGACAATGGAGCACATCTTAAATCAATGTTCCCATAGTGAATTCATTTGGGACATGGCATCTAAGATAATTTTTCGCTATAATAGGAGCATATCCAACATTGTAAGCACTATAGGAAATTGGGGTTCCATTACCTATCAAAACCCAATCCTATATCGCATATGGAAATTTCTACTAGACGTCATAGTCTGGAAAATATGTAAAGAGAGAAATAAATTATTTTTTCACTCTACCTCCTCCCCTCCCCACTCTACCTGGGAAAAGATCCTCAACCTTGTTCAGGAAAAAATCGGAGTTGAGCAATGGACTCAGGATGATTTGAAATGAAATCCCTCTGAAAGGCACATCTTCTTGGCCTGGAAGTTAAACCTCTCTGGGCGTCCCCATTAGGAATTCACTTGTCCAGCCAAGATTGCATGTATTCTAACCTCCTAGTCCTATCCCCCTCCGGGCTTTGTCAAACTAAACTTTGATGGCTCCTTGAAGGGTAACCCAGAGCCAGTGGGTTTTGGAGTTGTACTCCAAGACAGTGAGGGGAAAATTCTACATATCACAATAGGGTACTTGGGTTTCAACACAAATAATGCAGCGAAACTTTGGAGCCTACTTAAGGGGATCAAATTGACAATTAGTCACAATATCTTTCATTTCATAGTGGAAGGGGACTCCCAGGTAATCATCTATCTTATCTCTAAAATCATTCATGGCTCACACCCCTAAAAAATTTCCCCAATATGGAGACTATTGGGACTATTGGAAGACTTCAGGTCCCTCCTTCAATCCCATCTCACCTTAATCCCCTCGCATGTGAAAAGAGAAACCAATAAGATTATAGATTGCCTAGCCAACAAGGGTGTAGACTCAAAAGAGGAGATGATCCAATTAGATTCTTGAATCTCCCCACCCCCTTAGTTACTGATCAGATGTTTAGATATAGCTCGAAGAGAGTGTCCCCCCCCAGATGGGGTACCACATAGCCTAGGATATTCCTCGTAGCCCACATGTGGGAAAATCTATTAATATGGATGGTTGCCACCCTAAGCCTCATTCTTGGATGGAGGACGGACTTAAATGCGCTCAGGGGATGGAGGGACAACTCCCTCACGTAGGATTAATGGAATTGCCAATGTCCCATGATAGGGGGATGACGACATGTACGGGAGAAAGTTGCGCAGTCTCATCAACTTCTTGGATAATCCTCCAAGTTGCATATGGCATGTTTCATTTCATTCCTTTGTTTCCTTGGAGCTCTTCTCTGCTCAACTATCTGGATCTTTCATTCCTTTGTTTCCTTGGAGCTCTTCTCTGCTCAACTATCTGGATCTATTCACCCTCATTTTCAGTTTTCTTTGGCCTCCTAGTTCTGTCATGCCTTGTGAGTGAGGGAAACCGAGGAGGGGTCCCTCTTGGTACTGTTACATAGCAGGGCATAGATTCCTTTGTGAATTAGCAAGGGCTTTCTCGACAACTTTGATTCATAGAAACAAGGAGTCAGAGACGCCTCCAATGGCATATGTGGAGGAGGAAATCTCGGAGGAAACAATTATGGTTCCACTAGAATCCCTCATCTACATGGTCCCGAACCCCCAGGATCGACCCAACACCAGTCTTATAGCAACGGACATAGAGGCAACACTGGAGGGGGCTACTTGCATCGTCCAAGAGGAAATCCCCTAGAATGATTGCCCGATTGAGCCTCGTTTGTCCACTTAAGACATGGGATGAGACCCGAATTCACACGAATTTCTTGCACCGGAGCCCTTGGAGCTCATCTTTGATATAAGGAGATATATGATGGAGCAACTCCACTGGAACACTCTCCTCAGTAGCAGAATTGACATGTTGTTCGATACCTTCTCAAGTGCGTCGATTAAGCCGAGATGCCTGACCTATGCTCAACCTTTTTCCTTCACTCCTCATGGTGAAAATCCTCATGGTGACACTCCGGATGGGAGTTTTCACTGTTCTAAAATTCCATCTAATGTCTAAAGTTTCTAAGTCCTCAATACTCCATTTGCAAGGCAGTGGGATTTTTGACACCACAATCTAGATTTCCTCTTTCATTGCTTAGTTTTTTTGTTCAGTTTGTATGATAATTTTTGTGATTCATGTCTAGATAGAACTTTCATAGCACTTATCTTCCACATGCTCTGGTTTCCCACTATTTCGTGGAGTAATTGGTGGCTCCTACTTTTAGCTACAAGAACAAAAGGACACCACATGTTTTGGTTTCCACTAGTTTGGCGGAACAGGTGGCAAGCTTGTGAAACTCATTAGTTTTGTATACTAACAAATGTTTAATGAGGTAATATCACTTTTTATTTACAAAAACATATAAAAAAAGTAATCCACTAAATAATAGCCCCCCCCACACACATACATATAATAACAATTCAAAATTAAAATCATAACTATTAGAAAGACAAATGTAAAAAAAATGCTTTCTCTCAATCTCTTATGCCTTACAAATTTTAAAATTCTCTTATTATAAGGTGTACTTAATTTAATTTAGGAACCAATTTCACTATGGAAATTATGATCATTGATCTTAATTTTGACATTATTGATTATTATTGATTTTTCCTTTTAAAGTTAAAATGTTGAAAAAATAATTTTGATAAGCCAAATTAAAATTAATAAAATCTTTGTAAGATTTCAACTTCTTCATATTAATGATTTCATTGTCTTTCTATATTTTATATTTAAGATTAATATTGTGTATACTACTAACTTTATAGTTTCATTTTGTGTTTCAATAGCTAAGCCAAACTTTAAATTTCAAGTCCAACATTTTTTAAGTTTGTGATGACAACTTGTCATAGTAAAAAATTGAAATTGGGAACTTTATATTCTATAAAGTTGTAGTAGAGCTAATAGAAAGATAACGTCATACTGCATGTCCAAAACCTTTTAGAAAAATAAAGTTCTCCTTGCATGCAGAACAAAAAACACATAGCTTACTTATATCAATGTGAGAAAAGTTTGAATACTTCTTACCAGTATAAGTCTAAAATAAATGCCTAATATTCTAATAACTTTAAAAAACACTAAACTTAGCAGAAAATGTGACAATTGAGAGCCTCTTCCAAGCCTCCATTTTATGGAAGAGTGTCTTGCTTCTAAATCTCCATATCTTCAAATACCTCATGCACACTATATTCTTCCTTTAACTCCCCACTTGCTAAGTTCACAGATATTCTTTGGTTGGAACCCCTTGACTAGGATTCCTTGGTAAAATTCATAATTGGGTGGCTACAAGATAATAATGTTCTCTCATAACAAGTTAGTGGCAATGCATACATGAAAAAACAACAATCTATTAACTTGGAGTGATAATTCAAGGTACTTTCACTATGAATTTGAATATCGTGTAAAAATTTGAAATGTAGGGAAATTAATTAGTTTTATGGATATATATAATTTTTATTTATAGAAATTGTGTATGACTATGATAAATTTTATTTTTCTTAACAATGGTATGTTATTTTTCATGCAAAATATAATGCATATGTTTCTGTTAGTGTTAAATTTGAGTATCTAGACAATGGAATTTCCTTAAAAAAATTGTAGAATTGTAGAGAACACATTGTTCTTGTGCGCGACTATTTTTCTTTCAAAATTTATAATGTTCATTTTAATTTTTTTTTAATTATATGGAAGTCATTATATCCTTATATTATAAGATCTTCAATTAGTGATACGTACAAGGGTCTTAACATTATCAAATATATTTTATTTAATTTCAGATTGTAGTTATCACTTAGTGTAGTGTATAACTTATTTTAAAAAACGTTATAGCAAAATAAAAGAGGTATGTACTTTAATATTCTTATATATGTCAACACAAAAATACTAAAAAATATAAATTTAAAAAGATATATATATATATATATATTTGGAATCTGCATAGCCAACTCCATATGTCTATAGTTTCATCAACAACGAGTTTTTGTAGGATATAGAAAAATAACATCAAAATATAGTTATTGAGAGGTGTTCACAAAAGTGGAAGTTTTAATGTATTTGCAGCCCAAACCACCTAGATTTTCATATGAAACCTACATCCAATGCAACCAACTTATAAAATGTGTATGTTATATCTATCCCTCCCACCCTAAAAAAATGAAATGAAAGTAATGCTCATGTACTCAAGTAATGTGCACTCACACTAGGAACACATGGACATTCTAGAGCTCATGTCCACTTTTTTTCCAAATTCTTCCTCTCCTCACCTCCTCCCCTTTTATCTCTCTCACCCCACCCTCCCATGCCCATATATCCTGGTCTAACCTATCTCTTGGTGTCATCTATATCCCTCCCCTACCCATCCACCATTCACCTCTTCTCACATCCTCCCTCTTTTCCTCTCTTGTAGCAAGGCATCATAGCCACCTCCCCTTGTCTCACATATATACACATATTCTCATACCTCCCACTTTTCCAACTATACCCATCTAAATTCCCTCTCTACGCACCTCCTTTCCTATCCATTCATCCCTTCCACCCCCTCTACCCATCAGCTAAACCCTCCCCTATCCCACCACATACCCCCTTACACTCTTCCCAACCATTGATTCCTCTCCTCATATCCATATCCCCCTTCTCCTTTACTCACTCCCATTCCCCTTGTTATCTCCTTCCTCCTATATTTCATGCACACCACTTCACCTCCCTTACACATATTCCCTTCACCTTTTATCACCTTTCTCCCTTTTTCCCCTCTCATCCCACCCCCTCATTCCCACCCCTCCTAGGCTAACCTATCTCCCTATCATCTATTCCCTTAACCTTTGTCTCCAATTCCCATCCACATTCCATCTCTTATCACCCTCTCTCCCAACCCTTTTATGGATTTTCCCTCCTTTACTTCATTTCCACTACTCCCCATCCCCTACCCATCATCCCTTTCCCTCTTCTCACCTCCATATCCCACAAAATACCTCTCTCCCCTATGATCCTCCCTTGGATGCTCTACTCATCCCCATCTCCATTGGCTCCTCCATACATTCCTTCATTGATCCTTCACCTCTTCTCACCTCCTCCACCTTTCCCTCCCTTCTTTATCTCTCCCTCACCTCTTATCCCTCTCCCTTTTCATCCTACCTCACCCTCCACCTTTGATTGTCCCTCCTTACCTCTACCCACATCTCCATCTACACCATGTGACATCAATTGCCTCTTCCATTAGGCCCTTACCTCTACCTTGAACACCTTCATTCCATGGTCATACCCCCCAGAGAGAGAGAGAGAGAGAGAGAGAGAGAGAGAGATAGAGAGAATGGGGGATTCATTTAGTGAACCTATGATATATAACATTTTTTTACGGTATATTCAATAATACTCCTAATTTCAGTAGGTAGTGAAAATTAGGTCTCCCAAAATACTTGTGTTGAACCCCCCTCCGAATACATCTCTCCAATCAAAAAATCCTATTTTTATTAGATATCTTAGTTTTCTATTTGTTTGGTTGTATTTTTAATATCCATTTTTATTTCTATCCTCACTACCTAGATAGGAATAAACTCTTATAAACCTACAAATCATAAAAATAACCCAAAAATAAGCAAACAAACACATTGACATCCCAACATATGGATATGCGACTATAGTGAGATATCCTTTGGTTGAAGAGCTTGGTGCAATTCTACTTCCACTCTTCTCTTAAATATAATAAATGGTTTCTAATTTGATGAGGAAGGGGTTTATGTATATGGATATGTACTTCTATACATACAAAAGTGATTTTCCTCACATTATAGATTTTCATTCATTAAATCTTCTATCTCATAGACAATTTATGAAACAAATATCTATCTATCAAGTTTGTATTTTTAGTAATCTTTAGGCAAGTTATCTACTCGATAACCCATTATTCGTTTATTACCTTTTAAAATAAAATCCACTCTCTTTAGGAGAGATGAAAGTGATTGTGATCTCAGGGATCAATTTTACCTAAGGACATTCTTGCCACCCTTTAGGTATAAATGAGTACTTTCTTCCTTTTACTCTATCATTGTGTTATGTTTTTTCATTGTGTTATTCATTTATATATTAATATTAAGGTCCAACATAACACTAAAGATGTTATTTTGTTTTAGGGTTGAGACCTGGATCTTTCCAAAAAAATACTTAGTTGGTTGCTTGAGCTCGATAAAATCGCGATAATCATAATCCTCTTAATCTTACTCATATTATATGATTACCTTTACCACTACTCTTAAGTTAAATAATAAAATTTGATACTTCTAAAGTTGATTAAAACTACACTATTCTCACATCAAGTCTATGGAACACCATTCACAATTTTTTTTTTATACATTCTTGTAAAACTTCGTTAAAAATTTTGTTTTTTCATATAATCTTGTAAAAAATCATTAAGGTTTTGTTTTTTTCATATAATCTTGAATAATACTATTAGGTTATGTGTGAGTTGAATATTCTAATCTTACAGACACAAGAACCAAATTGTGATTTGATTTAATCCAAAATGTTGAGCTTTAGATTTAAGTATTAGAACTAGTCCTATAATGAATATTAGATATCATCAAATTGATAATAAAGCACAATCCTCCTACCAAAAAAGTCAAGTTAGTATTATAACCATAATCTATATGATGCATGACTCATACATGCAAAATTTGGACTCATTTATATGGCTCAAAACAATATTCATACAATCGATTGCAAGATAATAAGTCACATACATCACAAGTAAACGTGTATTAATGGAGAAAGTAAGAATCAAAAATGTGGCTAGACAAATAAAATACAAACATTTTTGGACTATACCAAAATTCAAAACTACAAAAGCATGTGATCCAATTAAGTAATCAATGTAAGAATAACAAATGAGTAATTTTTTTTTCATTTTAGCTAATTAGATGAGTCTACATAAAATGTAAATTAGAAAGGAGGGCCAAAACATAGACATAATTCATCAAAACATATAATAATTCTAGGAAACATGTTCAAGGAATACCAAACTAGTTTCAAAAGTAAAGTTGAAAATTCTCTCCACTAGCTCCAATTAGTATTATATACTTGGAGAGAAAAAAAACAAGATATATATTATACATGCTATATGAGAAATGAAGGAAACAATGAAATTCAACTGAATTTGGAGAGACAAGCAACATGAGACAAAATTATTCAATTTAGATCAATATTAATAAGATGTGGATTTCCCCTTTATTTTATAGGAAAGGATATTTTTCCCAAGCCTCCCTTTTCCTTAAGATACAAATGCATAAAGTTTTCCTATCTCTATCAAGGAAAATGTTTGAGTGCTCCAAAATATAGAGTTTGGTTGATTGATTTGGACAATCTATTCCTTCCTCTATTTCATGAATCACTAGTTCTGGCCTTAGTATTTTTGCATGTTTATGAGCCTAAATATTAGATAAGAGAAAATGAAATCTACAAAACATTATTATAATTAAATTTCTAGAGAAATTGCGATGGTTTGAAAAAATGTACATATTTTACAAATGTAAAACCATGTCATAAATACATATCCTTTAGTTTTCTAACCCAACTAGTCCTCGATGCTTGATTACTCCCCACATCTATAATAATATGCATCCAAATTTTATCCACAACAAATGTGGCATAATCATTTGTAGTCACATGAACTTCCTTCTCCCTTAGAGGTGATTCCACAACATTAGGAATAATTTTACACTCTCTATTTATATGACCCAGGAAACCCTATTGATTACATCCCCATGTACATACTCATCCATATTTTTCCACAACAACATGCCATGCACTATTCAACATCATAACTATGTCTTGCTCTAAATGTTTAAATTATTCAATCATTCGAGGATACTTTTCATTTGTTCTAGACCCATGTCCAATATTTTCTCCTAGACCACACAGTGGATAGGATATATTGACCTATAGATTTCCCAATAAGTTCATGAAATGTTATTTTCAAATTCAAAGACGTTTCAACAAGACAAGAACAAAGTAGTTTTATAAACTCAATGGGAACATAGAATATATTTAAGTTACAAAATTTACATGACACTGAGTTGATACCTATAACAGATGAAAAATAATAACATCCTATTGCAATTTGTACCTATGGTACCCCTAAGTTTCAAAACTATTTTTTTTTTTATTATTATTATTATTTATCAACACATTGTGGAACTTTATGATCAAACTCAAGTATTTATTGTTTTACTACTTATTATTTTATTAATAAAAGGAGAAGCACACATTAAGTTGTATTGTTAGAAGGGAGATTTCGTTGATCCAAAAACAAACAACCAAGTGACAAAAAAAATGGGACAAGTGGTGAAGGTTAGTTTAGTTAACTCAACTAAGAGAGACAAATCTCAGGATTCTAGGTAATCCAAAGAAACATGTGTAAAAAACAAATTGACAGGTCGTTAATGAGAAAGAGGCTCGTACATGTGTCAAATACCTAGGAAAATATTATAAAGGAAAATGAAACATAGAGAATGGGATTCCATACTGAAGAAGATGTAAAATAACTAGAAAATTACATGACACAAGAATACTCACGTAAAACTTGTAGCCCTAAAACCTACAGCAAGTCAGTTGGTTATGTTCTTGGATATAGATTCATCTTGGGGGTGACATAGTGGGCATATGTATGAGATTTATGAGATTTGATTTATGGTTGGGAGGAATGGTCTACTTAATGTGTGTTTTCCCTAAGAAATCTTCAGGTACAAGTTTTTCTTCCATGTGTAAATTTTATTATAGATAGTTTATTGTTGTTCAAAGTTGCAATTTATTCATAGATTAAATGATTTATCTTTTTATATTTATGTTATGCAACTCTTATATTAAGTATTAGGTATCAAGGAGTAAATAAATTTCTAGATTAGAATGTCGGAAGTATGGCCATATAATTTCCAAAGTCTAAGTGTTGAGAAGACTCTATATAAATTTAATTATAATCAATAGGGTTAGATTCTAAAAGAATATTGCTAATACGATAGAGGAAATCTAGTAGATACAGGATGCTAAGTTTCTTAAAATATCAATTAAATACTACATGTAATTACAAGCGATGTAGTAAAGGTTGAACACATAATATCGGGTAGATTAGAATGCCAGAAGTATGGCCATATAATTTGCAAAGTCTAAGTGTTGAAAAGACTGTATATGAATTTAATTATAATGAATAGGGTTAGATTATAAAAGAATATTGCTAATACGATAGAGGAAATCTAATAGATATGGGATGTTAAGTTTCTTAAAATATCAATTAAATACTTCAAGTAATTACAACCGAATTGAACACATAATATTAGGTCTTAGAAATTCATCCTTCTAGGCTCTGTATAAAATATTAAATAAGAATGAAAACTAACATGATAAGTTCATGAAAGTGTTACAATTAGTGCTGGGAACAATTCATAACAACTAATTAAAAGAACCAAGGAATTTTTGTTCATAAAATTATGAACAAGGTTAAAACAGAGTTCTTACCAAAATCGATTATATTAACCTGATGAGGGTAAAACCACTTGGAAAAATAATAAAGTATCTACGATGGATATCAATCCATTATACAGTATAAATTTCAATACCAACATCATAACCTTATTATACATACAATCTCCCGCAAGAAAGTCCAATCAGTAAAATTATTATGTAGAGAAAAAGATCATATTACAATTCTTCCCAGATAAATAGATTGAGGACGTGATCGACAGAATAATGATAGGTAACCACTATTTTATTTGTTTACATCGAACAATATTAGACAATGGTATCACGTCCCTTACCCACAACTAAAGTCTAGATTAGAAACTGAAATACCTTTTCAGGGTAAACACCCTGGTATTGAGACCATAATGAACACATGTAAACAACATTACAAGCGTAGTGATTAGTATGGCACCTGGGTAAGAAATATTGATACACTATGAACAACACATTGAATAAAAATAATTACAGAGGTAGTCATATTGAGAAATATTCAAAGTAATATTAATAATGTGACTGAATACACATGTACAAAAATGCATTGTATTATAAAAAGGAAAATAATATTTCTCTGAGAATTAGTGGGAGGGTTAAGATAATAACCATTACCTAGAGTAGCTCGAATCCGCATATGACAATTCTTGTAGAAAATAGAATTGACCAGCCCAAACCAACGCCTCATTCTGATGGGTACCCTTGTCCATAGGAAGGGACCATAATTAGTTCGAAGTATCCATAATTTCCATATTAACAAAAGATATTATATAAATAAAATGAGCGAAATAAACCTAGAATGATCGAATACATAATGGGTTGTGACCATTACTTTCACCAAAAAATATCTGTAATAATTTACAAAATGAAAATCAGGGAAAAGTATGAAAAAGGACAACATCTGTCACTGAGTAATAAATAATAACTGATTTAGAACATATAAACTAAGAGAAATGCGCATAGAACGTAATGGTACAATACGTATAAAATTTCAACAGAGATCGGGCAGCAATAAACCCCACTAGCAAGATACAGTCATGAAAACCATGTCCTCTTAACCACAACTTCCTTAAGATGAAGAAAGGGCTAGAAACACTAACCTTATCATGCTCAAATTCCCAACGTGCAGAATAAAGCCAAAAAAAAACCCATATTGACGACTAGCAAAACCAGACCTTGCGTAGAGCCTAGCATAGGTAAACACCCTTCAAACCCAAAGACATAATGGAAGAAACTCAAGAATAGAGGGATGAAACCCTGGACCTATTAGCTTGAAACCAGAAGGAAACCCTCATCTCGTGCTGGAACGTTACCAAAACAATGAATTGAATGACTCAAAACTGCGAGGTGGTCGGGACATTACTCACCTAGCTCACTTTTCAAGAAGGTTACACCTTGAATAAGATAAGGATGCCACGAGAAATACAGACACATTATTTAAATTGAGACTAAACATATTAATCCATGTATTAACTACCACCAACTACTTATTAATCGTTTGTCAAAATGTCATTAACGTTGATGAGTCGAGTTATGATTACCACATGATTGTTTTACGTAATGCCTTTATAAACCACCCAACCTTCTTTGTGATATTCCAAGTTGGGGCGAACTAATGTATGACCTTACATAAGAATCATATTAGAAGTGACCTCACCATCGATGTTACCTTACCATAAGAATCATATTAGAAGTGACCTCACCATCGATGTTACCTTACCCTTAGTGACAAGTGGAAAATCCTCCAAGCTTAGACTATAGGTAAACAAGGATGCAATAAGGGTCTTATGGTGGATAAGAACCCTAACCTTAACGATATATCCCTTGGAAATGATAAAAAAGGGATAAGAACCCTAACCTTAACGATATATCCCTTGGAAATGATAAAAAAGTGTATGTAAACACATAGAGGTATGAATACCATAAGGTTTACAACATGGTACAAATAGGATTAGTGTAGCAGTAGAGAAAATTATGCATATGAAAACTATTGCAATTATTAAAAATAAAAAAATAACATAACACTTTATGATAAGTGACTTCTACCAATGAAACTTTGTGATGCCATAAATAAAAGAGTATTACACATCACTTAGTCAGAACTACGATACAATGTTACACTATTGTTGAATAAAAATAAAATGAAATTAGAGTATTATGGCTATGTGACATAATGGTATCTGATCGTTAGGAACGACATTTGGCCTTATGAACAAGTAAATATTGATGAGGGGAATATATCGGTTCATTTGAATGAAAGTCGAGATCACAGACAATCTAAATTAATTCAGATTGTACAAGTTTTAAGGGAGTAATTACAAACTATTAAGGAAGATAATGAATGAATTCTAAAGACACAAGAATAACTTAATGCAATATTGTTATAAAAACTATGTAATCATAATTATGATAAGAATAAAGTTCAATTTTCCAGTAATTCCAAATAGGAAATTTGAACATATTGAATAAACAACAAAATCTAATTTTAACGAAACTAAAAATAGTGAACAAAAATTTGAAACTTCAAGTGAGGAAAGTGCTAATAAGAAACAAAGAACTACAAAGAAACATAAGCATCATGAGGAAATTATGGGAGAATTAAAAAACATTAAACCTCTAATATTTAATGGTGAGATTGAGACTGGAGAAGAGGAAGAATATTGTCTTTCTGGAATGCAAAAATACTTTCAGATATATAATTATTGAAGTGAATTTAAAGCAAGAATGACCATTTATCATATGAATGAGAAGGAAAATATTTGGTGGCAGGATATTAAGAGAGGAAAGAATATTCAGGAACGTAAAACCACTTCGAAGACTTTTGAAAGATAGTTTAAGAAACAATATCAGAACAATATTATGAAGGAAAGGATAATGAACTTAATGAGATGAAATTGGGAAATTTAACCATGAAATACTTTTGTAACAAATTTCTAAGCTTATTGCACTATGTACCTTATATTGTGGATGAAAAAACAAAGATACAATGCTTCTTGACTTGTTTACCTGCCTCATATAAATATAGGATTGATTTTGACAATCCTAAGACTTTAAAGGAAGTTATGTGTAAGGATAAATTGTGTTTTGAACAATATAAAACTAGAAATGAAAATGATAAAAATTGGAAGGGTAAGAAAGTTGAACGATTTGATCCACAAATAAAAGAAGGAGAATTTTTCAATAAGAACACTGCTAAAGGGTTTCATGGAAATAACTACATAAATAATAATCCTTATAACCCATCTAAAAATAGAAACACAAAACCATCAACTTTTCATAATAAAGAAACTCCCCAAAAGGAACTGGTAAAATGTTGGGAGTGTGGTGAACAACATTGTTTCAAGGATGGTCCTTGTAGGAAGAAAAACAACACTATACATACAGTTTGAGAAGCAACAATAGTTGGTGAAATAGTGAGGAGCCCCCCAAAGATTAGCTTAGCCTTGGAAAACAGACAAACAGACCATAAAGCTTCCAGGGTGGAAGTAGAAGGTATGTTGAATAATCAACCAATTTCCACTTTGATTGATCCAGGTGCTAGTCTAAGCTATGTTTCACCTAAGATAGTAGAAATATGTAAATTACAAAAATAAAAAATTGAAAAATCGCAGTTATTATAGCTTGCTACAGGAACAAAAATGAAAGTTACAAATTTTATTAACGGTTGTGAAATTAGTATGAATGGACTCAAAACTCAATCAAATTTGAATTTTTTGCAACTAAGATGATATGATGCATTAATTGGCATGGACTGGTCAGAAAAATATAAGGTAATCTTAAAATTCTATGAAAAAGCATTTACTTACATGGATGTCAATGGAAATATTATTAACATTAAATGGATACCAAGAACCATTAGTATTAGGAAAATTTTAGCCTTGCAAATTAAAATATGTATTCGTAAAGGATGCAAAGTATTTGCAGTACATGTAATTGATAATGAAAATGAAGAAAGTAAGAATGACATAGAAAACTTCCTTATATTGCAAGAATTTTGAGACGTATTCCAAGCTATTACTAGATTACCTCCAAAGAGAGAGATATATTTCTCTATAGACTTCCTACCCGGAGCGGTACCAGTTTCAAAAGATCCATATTGGATGAATGTCTTTGAGCTTAATGAACTAAAATATCAACTTCAAGAATTATTAGACAAAAAATATATTCGACGAAGTGTATCTCCTTGGGGAGCACCAGTATTATTTGTTAGAAAGAAATATAGAACCTTACAATTATGTATAGATTATCGACAATAAAAAACATATATTCTTTACCTCATATTGATGATCTGTTTGATCAAGTACTTGGGACAACAATCTTTTCAAAAATCAATTTGTGAGTAGGATATCATCAAGTAAGAATAAAATACTAAGATATATACAAAACAACATTTAGGACGAGGTATGGACATTACAAGTTTGTAGTGATACCCTTTGGGTTAACAAATGCCCTAACTTCATTCATGTGTCAAATGAATAGTATCCTAAGTAAACACTTAGAAAAATTTGTAATTGTCTTTATCAATGATATATTAATCTAGTCAAAAAATGAACAAGAGCATGAAGAACATTTAAGAATAGTCATACAGATTCTAGGAGAGAAAAAGCTATATGCTAAACTTAGTAAATGTGATTTTTATAAGGATAAGATTCAATATTTAGGACATGTAGTTTCTAAAGAGGGAATAGTTGTTAACCCTGAGAAAATAAAAGTCATTATGGACTGGCCAATTGCAAAAGATGAATCCGACATAAGATGACATGTAGTTTCTAAAGAGGGAATAGTTGTTAACCCTGAGAAAATAAAAGTCATTATGGACTGGCCAATTGCAAAAGATGAATCCGACATAAGATAATTTATGGGTATAACAATCTATTACCAGAAGTTTATTGAAGGGTTCTAAAAGATTTCTTATCCTATAACATCCCTACAAAAGAAAGGAAGAAAATTTATATGGTCTGAAAAATGCCAAGAAAGTTTTGAAAAACTAAAACTTCTCCTAACAACAACTCCTATACTAAAAATATCATATCCATATAAAGACTTCGTTGTATGCATGGATGCATGCATTGAAGGGCTTGGAGGAGTATTAATGCAGTATAATCACATAATTACTTATGAATCTAGGGAGCTTAAGGAACATGAAAGACATCATGTAACCCATGATTTAGAATTATCAGCAATAATACATGCACTAAAGATGTGGCGACATTATTTGTAGTGTCACTTTTTGCTTACCAAGGCTTTTAACGCACTATGTAACAATCTATACACACTTCTTAAATAACACACACAGTCCAGTATATACTCCACATGCATTTAAACAAGTAAACACATTTAACTCAGAGTAAAACATATGAATTACTGCTATATTCAACAAGCATCTAGCCTTATCATATTAATTCATATACACAGCAGAAAGCATGATACATAAACAACTCAGTCATGCAAAACATGATCAAAGCATAATTTAGATACTTATCTTTATCA
>CBVK0102424132.1:0-10474 GCA_900067695.1 Picea abies | reverse complement strand
TGTACAGGTTGGATCCTCTGAGTTACTTCCATAACTCTGCTCTGGATAGTGTGGATCTACTGCTGGTCGGTCCGCTGCTCTTGGGATCACTTCATTCTTTCCACAGCTGACAGGGGCTTCAACTGCGCCTATATCTTTTCGGCTTGATACTTCGCCTCTTGGAGCTGCGACTCCAATGCCTTCAGTTCCAGGTTATCCGTGAGTTGTTCATAGGTCTGGGCACTGTGATCAGTGAGTTGCTTACATTCGAGGGTAAGAGCCTTTAGCCTTTCAACTGCGCTCCCCCTGCTTCGACTTGCTTGTACACCTGTAGACATCGACATGACTCTTTCAGTCATGACGTCAATCAAAACTTCTTCAACAACTTTCTTTGCAGCGCTCAACTCATTCAACATACACACTAGGGGTTAACAATCTCGGGTTAGGGGAGTAACTTAGACACTACAATAGAATAGATAGTAAGAGTGCGATGATCACTGTATAAAATCAACTTAGTCTGCGGGCTCAAACTCTCGGTTGGCAAAAGTGTTCTCGGTGCATGACGCGATGGGATAAATAGGTAACTTGGTAACAGGTTGCTTGCAATGGTTATGAAACTTTCATTAACTCCGTTTTGTTCGTTATGGTGCGGTTCCAACGGTCAAATGGCGAGCTGTATGTCCATAAATGTCTTTCTACATGTTCGGAGCGTTGGTCTAACGGTTATAATGCCCCCAATGCCTATATTGCTTCGCCATGGCGAAGTGCCGTGTGTCGTCGTTCTGGTATCCCGACGAAGTTCCAATTTTTCAAATTTTCCTTCTGCGAGGCTCCCTCTGGAACCTTCTGCAACTTGTCGATCTTAGCTCTCTTCTTACTTACCTTTCTAGCCTTCTTCCGAATGAGCTTTGTCTCGGTATACCTTTTTCCGTTGTGATTCTTATCTTCTTTTGGCATAGTTACTTCGCGTTGTTGAGATTCTTTCCTAAGATTCGAGGGCGATCCTTCTTCTTTATCTGGAATAGGTACTTCAATCTTCTGTGGGTCTTCTAGTGTTCTTGCAACTTCAACATCTGGGTCTTTGGTGTTCAATAACTTCAATTTGTTCTTCTGTTCTTCAATTAAGTGTGCGATCCTTCTAGTCATGAATTCTTTTAACTCTTGCTTCTTCTGCTCTAAAACTTCTTCTTCTTCTTACCTTCTGGCCCAATCTCTTTCAATCCAAGGTTTTCCTAGTAGCATGGTAAATGGGGCGTTGTTCTCAATAAATTTAATAATCTCAAAATTTTCCTCTGTCGTAGTTCTCAAAATTTAATAAATTTGGGTGCCAACAATGGAAGATGACGAGGCCAAGAGATCAAAATAGCCCAAGCAAGTTCCCTAAAAAGAGACAAATGAATACACAAAACAAGAAGGTGAGTTGTAAGATTGAGAAACGCCACTTCAAGACTAGCAAGAAGATCATATAGAAGTGTCCCAGAAGAAAAAGAGCAATCCAGTTAGCAGACATTGAACTTTTAGACACGACATTACCATTGAAATTTATTTTAATATATATTGGTCTTGTATTTTTTAGTTTATCATAATTTATTCATGTAAATTGGGAAAAGAAAGAAATGTAAGAAGAAAAATTAGAGTCACTCTGTGGAAATCCCTCTTCCCTATAGGATTAGGGGGATCTTCCTATGAAGAAGAAATCATATAATTTATGTGCACTTTTTTTTGTGATAAGGTAAATCCACAAATTTTGACCCAATACAATATATTTGTTTCAATTAAAAGACAAATAAAAAATTCCCAATAAAGACCTAAGCACAAGTACATAAAAAAAATCACATCTAGGGTTATCTAGTCCACATAGCATCAACATGCTTGTATTGGGTTGTGGACAATCTATGTATTTGGGGGAAACCTTGATCCATATATATAGTTGGCTAAGTGTGAGTGACGATGGGCTCTCACTAATCATTGCTCTGCATGGGATATGGAGGCTTTTTAGCACCTGACATTTTTGGTGTAGGCAAGGGAGCAATGTATTTTTTAGTGATAGGGAGGCTTTTTAGCACCTGCCATTTTTGGTGTAGGCAAGGGAGCAATGTATTTTTTAGTGGTCAAATTTAGCCAATTAACCATTTTTTGGCATTTTTTTTCTACAACAAAAAATTCTCAATTGTAAATTTTTTATTTACAAATTTGTCAATTTTTTATATAAAATATATTATATTGATCATACTCACACACTCCATTAATTTCAAGCATCCCTTTGCTAAGGTTCGAACCACACTTATCCATTTGATCCACCACGTGGTTATAAACATGAAGATTATGGTATATTCTCCATTCGTCAAATCCTTCAAGGAGAATTGAGATGTGAGAGATTATCCCTTTAAAAACATTGCTACCAATGATGGTATGCTTGAGTATGGCCCTTAGAACGAGCATGGAGTCACCAAGACCGACCACTTGCTGGAGACCTTTTTATTTTGTAATCTAATTTTCCCTTACACAAGGGATATGCCTATGCAATGTTATTTGAACTCTGGCCAAGTCCCCAAGAAAAATTCCCTACTTTATTTCCTCCATGATCTCCAATTATCCCCCCGTCTCCTACCACCCCCGGGTTGTTCCAAGAAGCCCCATCAAAGAATAGATATTGTGATTGCTGCTGAGTGATCCAATCTTGAAATTCTTGATTGGAATACCTTATCACCTACTTAGGAGGATGAGTTTCTCGAGCTTTGATAGAAGACTGTATTCTTTCCAGTTATAACTTACTTAGCTATCTTTGCTCATCTAAATCCAACATTTGGGTCAACTATTTTAACCTGAATCCCATGTGTTTAGAAAACAACGATAGAGACTTATTTGTCGTTCTCTTAGGGTTCTATTTTTCTTCTTGAAATATAGCCTTATTTTGTGCAAGCCATAAGCACCAACAAACATATTTAGGAAGAGCCATCCAAATATGCTTCATATTGTCTTTTTTCTTGAAATTTCCACGATATTGCTTCCACCAATGAACAAAAAAATCAGTGCATGTGTTGAACCAAATGAATATGTATTCTAGACCTTCCAATGCAATCGATCACACTTCTTTTGCATATCCACACTCCACAAAATGATGCTGAGAGGATTCCTCCTAAACCTAGCACAAATCACGCAACGAGGGGCCTGCAATAGCACACTTTGACAAATTTTAAGCAGTTAGCACCTTTTTATGGGCAAGAATCCAGCCAAAAATTTTTATTTTAGGAATTCCATCACTCTTCCATATAGATTCCCAAAGACTAGAGCAAGGGAAATAAATAATTTCCTCAAGAAAGACATGATATCACCTATTCACTGTTAAAGAAGAGTCACACTAGTTGCGGGTGTCTTTCTTTTTTCTATTACAGGGGGTGCATTTGTGCAAGGAGAGTAGGAGAGAATTATATAATGACTTTAGGACCTCTAGAAGAGCGAGGAGTTTCCATATTTTCCAATTTTTTGAGGACAACTCCCATTTTGATATATCAAACAAAGAAGAAAGTTCATTATTATCCATCCAAACCTGTTGGGGATCCAAGTCCAACCTCAAGACAAGGGGTGCCATACCAAGAATGATGTCCTACTAGATTCTAATTCTTCACCTGTTTCCTGAGGTCCATGACAAATTTTCGCTGAATTTTTCTTGTATAGCGAGATAAATTTTATATATGGGACATCCTTGAAGGACTGTTGGCTGGGACTCAATACATCGTTGTGTTTTCTCCGTAAAATAATTTTTGTGTAGAGCCTTTTTCCACTAGGCGAGATGACTTGTTATCAATAACCAATGATGTTAATCACCCATGACCTTATTCATTACCTCCAGATTCCTAATGCACAAACCACCTCTATTCTTGGGGAAAATAACTTGGTTCCAATTAACTAAATGAAAATTTTAAAATTTTTCTTTCCCCCCTTTCCACAAGAATTCCACAAACCTTTTAGAGATTTGGTTTGTGATTCCTTTAGGTGCTGATAAGGCATAACACTGGTAGATAGGAAGTGTTGATAGAACATATTTAATTAATATAATTCTCCCAACTGGATTCATCCATTGAGTACCCCAATGCTATAATGCCCCATCTGTTACGACAACACTAGTGATGTACAAAGGTAAATATTTTTTTCTTTGCTTTAGGAGAATTTAAATAGCCACAACATAATTAATAGCATCACAAGCGACACATCAACATAATTTAATAACGACACAATCAACACATTAACATAAATAATAGCGATGCATAATCAACACATAAACATAAGAAGCGACACAATTCATCACATTACGCTCAACTGAATAAAAATATTAACAAATGATCAGCCATGTCACTGAGTAATAAAGAACTACCCGCCCAATCTATCCTGCATGGTTAGGACCTCCAGGACACATAAGCAACGCTCAAACCCAGGATTCATCCGATTGATTTTGACCACTTAAGGTCTCAGGGCTAGCGAATGTTCTGAGGAACAAGGAGGTGTCTAAGTCCCTTAATCAATCACATCTCATAACTCCAGACTAGAATAACAGTCATACATCAACATTATTTCAATGGCGCAAGAGTAAGCTAGTGACTTAATCAAACATACATCAACATTATTTTCATGGCGCAAGAGTAATCTAGTTACTTAATCAATCATATATCAACAATATTTTCATGGCGCAAGAGTAATCAATCATACGTCAACATTATTTTCATGGCGTAACTAGATATTCTATTATACTTATCATTTTCAAGCAACAATGAGTATAAATGAGAAAATAACATTTCATAAGAATAATAATTCAAGAGCGTAAATACAATCTTGATTGCATATAGCTTAACTATACATCTCGTTTGGATAACTTCTAGGTGTATGTAATGAAAGGATGTAATTTACAAATTCATTATGAGAACCCATAAGAAAATTCATTTTCTTTAAGCAATACATTAATCAACACATTTTACATTAAGAATCCATTATGTAAAACTAATAAAACCATTCGTAATAGCAATAGACTAGGCAATCAACTGCCTTACCTATCCCAAAGGGGAGGAATTATATGAAATAAAATCCTAATGTTAGAATAAGGAGTCAACTACTTTATACACCCATTAATAAAGACTAATGGGAAATCAATCCTAAAAATGATAAAATAAGGATTCAACTACTTAGAATCCCTTTCTGGACTATAAAATTTATGAATAAACATATCAACAACCACTGTTGCACATCCATGTTGAGGGTCTTGAGAAGGGCCCAACTTATCCATCAATAAAATAACTTATATACTATAATGTAACTCCATATAATTCTAAAGTAAAACCCATTCTATGTTAATACATACAAGAACTAGACTAGCCTTAATAAGATTTAGTTGGGGTTTCATTTCCATTCCCGAGTCATGAGAAGATCAAATATTCTTGGTGCCATGCATACCAACGCAAGCTTCTATATAATGCATAATCATTAAAATTTATAAGAGGGGGTAGCATCACATTACACCCCAAGAGACTTACACCCATACATTAATCCATAAAGGAAGCTATATAGTCGCATCAACATGTAGTGTCAATATTCAACCTTTATCTTTTAAAATCCAACCACGGAACCCAAGAGATCAAATTCAAAATCAAAGTTTCACACACTATACATGCCTTGTATAAAAGAGAGTGAGGAATGAGAGGGAGCATTGGCAACCCAAATTCTGTCAAGGTTTGAGCGATGAGAGGGCGTGCTAGCAACCCAAATTTCTATCAATATTTGAGCGATGAGAGGGCGCACCAGGCAAGCCCGAATTCTGTCAAGATTTGAGCAATGAGAGGGCACACTAGGAAACCCGATTTTTTCAAGGATTGAGCAAGGAGAGGGCGCACCAAGAAACCCAAATTTCTTTCAAGAAGTGAGCACATAGAGGGCACACCAGGCAAGCCCAAATTTGTGGTCAAGAAGTGAGAAAGAGAGGGTGCACCAGGCAAGCCCGAATTTCTTGTCAAGAACAGAGAAAGAGAGGATGCACTAGGAAACTCAACTTTCTGTAAAAGAAGTGAGCACAGAGAGGGCACACCAGGCAACCCAAATTTCTGTCAAAGAAGTGAGCAAAGAGAGGGCGCATTGGCAAGCCCATTTCTGTCAAGGATTGATCAATGAGAATGGCACACTAGCAAGCCCGAATTTAGTCATGATTTGAGCGATGGGAAGGGCACACTTGCAAGTCCGAATTTTTGTCAGGATTGAGAAATGGGAAGGGTGTTTTGCAAGTATGAATACTGACAAGAAGTGCGCAATGAGAGGGAACATTAGCAAGCCCAAATGTTGCCCAAGAATTGAGCAATGGGAGGGCACAATTCAAAAGAAAAGTTCATTGCCAGATTTCAACTAGACTGCAGAGATCAAAGTTCCTACATTTATTCCATTGATTTTCAATTCAATTTAAAATGCAATGATGATTAATTATAAGTGCGCAGACTATGCTCAACATGAGTCTGCAAAAATTGATTTGGATTTGGGGAAAGAGCAAAACTTGGCACAATTTTTCTATTTATTTCATTGAGAAGACAATGACAGTGAAATCATTAGGAATCCACTTCTAGATTTTAGGAAAACATCAAGGGCTGGTCTATTCAATCATAAACTTTTCAACATGTTACACAATGGAAAAAACTCGATTATACAATCTCTCTTTCATATCTGATAATCCCTCAAGGAGCCGATCTATACAATTTCAAGATTATACACAGTCTACAACAAATTATAACAACTAGATTAAACAATAAAAATCAATGCAATTACAAATTCCATAAAATACTATAACCGATGACGAAGATGGCTTGGAGATGATCTTCGACAACTGACATTTCTTCTGATCTCCCACCTGCTAATCATTGAGACTTCATCAGTACCTCCCTGCCAACACTAGGGGCACTCTTCTTCCCCCTTAGCCCCCCGAGTCGCAAAGGGGCCACACACACAAAACCAAAATCCTCTAGCTCCCAGCTTGCCTCACAAGGTAGAGCCACCACTTTCTCCCAAGCTGGGTATCCCAACTCTCATAAGTAAAACCAGTCAAAAATAATTCGGCAGCATAACTTTACCAATAACCCAATGTGATACTTTTTCCCTCTAGACCATTTGCTTTATATGAGTTTCCTTAATGATACATCCCCACTTGCACATTTAATTCACTTTGAGTTAAATAAATTAGAATTATTTCCCCCTTACACTTGTCACCCTCTCCATAAGTTGCAGAATAAAATTCCATATTTTATTTTAATTAAAAGTCAATTTCCCTCACCTTTCCTAAATGCGTTCCTTAAATCACTCCTAGTTGTCTCTTTATTCCCCATCTTCCCATTCAATGACTGTCGCCTTACTAAATATGAGTTGAGTTAAAATAGAAATCCTCTCCTAGTCAAACTAGTGTTAACTAGACTCTAGATACCCTTCTATGTGTACACATTCTTTCATGTTTATTTCTTTCTTATTTTAAAAATACCCTTTCTATATTTCTTGCACAGATGTGTATTATATTAATTCTTTAGAATTATTTCATTTTTCTCAAATTCTTAAGTTGATTTACCTCATTCCTACTTTGATTTAGTTAATAATTTTAGTTTAGCCTCCTTACAAAAACTTAGACCTAAGATTAAAATCTAGAATAGGCTTAGATTTTTACGGGGATTTATAATTAATAATTTACTCATTAATTAATTATTTTAAATTTGACAATGTTAATTTTATTTATTGTTTTCTCGGTCACCTATATTCGTTGACTCAAGTTTCTTTTAAAATTACGTGACATGCCCTTCAAGTCGCACTCTCGTGCTCCAAGGGTGCCACTCGCCTTTTACTGGTTTTGGTAGTTGTCCAACCGTTGGAGTCAACACTCCATTCGGGTGACCTTGTGAGAGACTAAGGGATTCTAAAGAATAAGGACCTCGCCTAATTGCACGCCCCTTAGAACTTTGTGAGCAACCATCTCAGTCTTCCCTCACGACATTATGGACTTCTCGAACTAGGTAATCATTAACCTAAAATTCAAGCCATGGCAAAGAGTGCTAGTAGGCTATGACATTGAAGCTGCCACACCTCTCCTTCAATATCTGGTCTCTGTGCATGGCCCCTTTACTCCTTATGTGAGTTAGATTAGC
This sequence comes from Picea abies, assembly GCA_900067695.1. Taxonomy (NCBI): domain Eukaryota; kingdom Viridiplantae; phylum Streptophyta; class Pinopsida; order Pinales; family Pinaceae; genus Picea; species Picea abies. The sequence goes on along the minus strand of CBVK0102424132.1, from coordinate 2,339 downwards.
AAGCAATCATGAGCCTACATCCATCAACAAAAAACTGCCAATGATCCATATACAAAACCATCCTATAATCAATCATATGTCACATATGCATAAATGAAACACTCAAACCAATACTATCCACTCCATGACTCAATCCAGAGTCCAAGGAAGTCCATTGATGCCATTGACATCCACAATCTATCAAGTGTCCTACACACTCAGGGAAACTCATCAATAACATCTGTGAATACATATATATCAAATAACATTAAATCACAACATCAACATCATCATACAAATCCATAAGCAAAATATATAACCATGTACTATAATCGAATTACTTGCACACAAGTGTCCTCAAGAAATAAGTCGATAACATGTGCTCGCAAGAGCGGGATGTTACAAGGTGGTAGTGTATTTTGTGCATATCCTATGAATAATTATTGGATTTGAGATTACTATAGATCCACATGAAGCATATCTTCTTTTAGCATCCACAAATCCAAGAGTCAACTACCCTCGACAATTGCTATGAAAGCCATTTTTGATAAGTTTCTATAGGTCATGTGGTTGTTAAGAATCACACAAGTTTCTACAAATATTGTAGGTTATTCCAAAGTGCACCTCATTTCTTCTGTCAAATGTCACATAATTAACAAACAGTTAACTCATTGTGCATCCTAAATTTGATCGGGTATAGCTAGAATCCTGAAAACCACTCGTGCATCTGGTCATGTGTTTTATGAGATTAGAATATTCTTATAACCACTTTAGAATCTCAGGGTTATTCATTCACATCTCAATTTTTGGGATATTAAGGGCCAAAGAGAGGTCTTTAGGAGATGATTGCTTCGGGTGTGAATCTTGAAATAAAAAACTCGGTTTTTGAGAGATATGAAAAGTTGGTATAGTATTATTTCTTGTGGACTCGATGGGCCTTTAATGTGAGGATTGAGGTAATTGGGTTGGGAGAAAAGCATCCCTGCCCCCCATACTTGCTCAGATTTTTACTAGAGGTTGATGTCATTGAAGCTGATGCTAGAAGTTATCATCTTGGATTTGCAAGAGGTATTGTAGCTGCTAGCTATGAATTTTCATCCCAATAAGTATTTCTCAATCCTTTGTTGTTTAATTACATTGTTAAAAATAATTTTTAATTGGTGTTTTACTCTTTACATTTGGTAAAACCGCATGCCTAAAATATTAAGGATATTGTAAATGTAAATTTAGGTGTTAAATATTTGCCATGCTATTAAAATTTTACTATGCACATATTACTTTTATTATAGATTCATTTCAACCCAAAATTTGATTTAAAATACCCTCTTTGTTACATGTTGGAAATATAAATAGATTGCTTTATTTTAATATTAAACATAGAATTTTCTTCTTAATTTTATTTAGTTATTCTTTAAACTAAGCTTAGGAATTCTTTCTACCAATTATGTCATCTACTTATGAATTCTCTATGAGGAACTTTAAAGTTAGGCTAGTGGTGCTTCATCCAGAGAGGGGGACAACACATAATTTGTATGGTCACGAAGATGATTGGGCGATACTAGGATCAATAAATATTTCAAAATAATGAATGTGATCACCAAAGTTGCAATGAAAAAAACATACAATTCCATGCAAGGATAATGATCTGTAAATTGTCGTGGATATTCCACTGGAATAGTTCGTCACAACAAATCTGATAAATAATTGAAATCTTTATTATTAACGTTATTTTTCCTTTAGATTTCCAGAATATTTAATTACTGATTTTTTTTTTTGCTTATGCATGAAATAGATAAAACACGGAAAATAGAGAACAATAAAATACAATCACACCATTCAAAAATAAACACAAGATATGACCTGAGAAACCCAATACGGGAGAAAACCCAATACGGGAGAAAACCCAACTAGAAGGTGAGGTTGCTTTGCTCTCTTTCCTCTGGCATAGAAATGATGCAAGTACAAAGAAAGATGCACTCTCTGTGGTGTTTACTTTGATCCATGGCGTATAGGACTGCTACATAATCTCTCCTCCTCTGTTATGATCACATCATACCACTCTCAGATGTTCTTCTCAGTTGTGTAACAAGATACAATGCAAAATAATGTAACCCCTTCTCCTCCTAGTGGTCCAATATTTAACACAACCCGATAACAATCTAGGGGTAGGTTTTTGACTTCCTCAACCCTCAATCGTGGTAGGGTTTTGAACCTTTTAGAATCTTCTTGAAACTCCTCACATGGATATCCCCATATGCATGAGTAATGAGGGTCGATGTGGATTCCTCTCATACCATTGTGGTCGACACAATAAGTCAACTTGCAGGAGGCATAACTTTTGCATATGAACTCCAATTGAT